>JARHVA010003356.1:437500-702500 GCA_037957365.1 Torreya grandis
TACATAAATGAGAATTATAACCTTATTATATTCATTAGAACGCTAATATCATTATATGTATCCACAATATATCTAGTTTAATATTTAGGTACAATAACCTAAAATGAACATGTTATCTTACATAAACCCCTATACATATCTTGAGTATTCATTACTTCAAGCTTCAAAATGGCTCTCAAATGTGTAGTAATATTATACCAAGTATGGAGTCTCTACATTAAGTGTATTGATTGAAGACTACTTCCATATGTCAATGCCATGTTCAAAAATTCACACAAACTATCAAAATACTTCAAGAGTGGTATGTGTCTCCTCCAAGACATTTGGTAACACTTCTTTTATTAAATAAAAATTATATATATTTCTATATGACTTTAATGGATTCTCTTATGTTATATAATAGAACTTAAACCTTTAAAAATTCCTCAAAAATATCTTTAATATTACTATAGACACTCAATTCTCATCACTTTCATGCCAAAATTGTATTTATAATGACTTCTATAAATGACATACAAATCACTCAAATACCCAAACTGGTCGACACACTTGACATGTGTCTTTTATAGCATATTGATACATCCCAGATTGGTTCAATACACCATGAAATTATAATTTCATCTAATTTATCCTGAGTGACATGGTGACTTTATAAGAGACATTACTTGGATTAATTAGGTCAAACAATTAGTTCAAATCTGTATATAATTTGTGTAAAACACTACAAAACTAATCAGGATTAATTAGCATATCAAATCAAATCAAATGGATAAACATAAATCAATATAAATTGGCTAATTTATAATTATTTATTTAAATATTCAAAAAATATATGAATTTATGACATCATTATGACATCATAAAGAAACATTGTTAAGTATTAGCATTAATACAAGAAATATCAACTTAAATTCAAAATTTGTAATCCATGCTTCATTAATGCAATATCTTTCTAAAATATTTATTATATTAATTAATAAAATTGAATGTATTTTTAGCCACTTATATGGATTGACATCCAATGGATACAATTAATCTGATCAAGTTATAAATAGAGGATGGCCCATCTAGGCATATAAATCTATTTTATGCAAATAAACACTACAAACATCCATTGAAAAACTTCAATATTTCTTCCACTCTTCAACCAAACCACTCATAGACAAGGGGATATGTCATCCAAGTGAATTAAAAACATTAACAAAGAATGATATCTCTATAATATAAGAACAAAAAAACCTAAATCAAGCTTAGAGAATAAATCCATGTGAGAGGTATAACATTTGATTATTTTTCTACATTCTCTCATACCTTCCACAATTCAAGGGATTATGTCTGAGATGTTATGTCCACCAATTTGTTGTTTTAAATGAAATAACCCATCTTGTAATCATAATCTACATTTATATTAAAATCAGCTTATATAACCTTAAAAATTAGAAAAAAAATAAAAATAAAAATAAAAAATAAAAAAATCCATTTTTTACATTTCCTCTATTTTTTCCATGTTTTTCATTTTCTATGAATCAACAAGATTGCTTTGCATTTTGTCAGGATAGCTTTACATTTCTATAAGATCACTCCCCATGATTGGTGGTATTTGTTAAGCATGGAATAGACTGAGTAGGGGGGGGTTGAATCAGTATATTATATATCTTATAAATCTTTCCTTTAACCAAATTCCACTTAATCAAACATTCAAGATATGCAATAAAACTCAAACAATAAACATCCACACAAGATAGAGAGAGACACCAGATATAACGTGGAAACCGAATGTGGAAAAAACCATAGAGAATCTATCTCAAATATACTCGTGAGAACAACCCCACAGGAGCACCATACCCCTTTGCCAAGTACAAACCTCAGCTACAATTCGTGATCACCAACCCATAGGAGCTTCAAACCCCTTTGTTGAACACCAACCCAACACCTATTCATGAGCACCAACCCACATGAACACCAATCCCTTTTCCAAGCACCAACTCATCAACAATTCATGAGCACCAACCCACGGGAGCACCAACCCCTTTGTGTATACCACACACCTATCTCTCAATGTTGCTATCTCAACAAATGATAAATCAATACAACATCTCCTTCCTCTCTCTCACCTTTTCTCTTCTAAGCTAGATATAACAAATACAAATCATATTCATCTCTCACAATTGCTCTTCTAAGCTAGATATTACAATATCAAAATCAACCTCTCACTCACACATTACAAATGGCTACTCAAGCGTTTATTTATAGCTTTCCAAATGACCTTTGGCCTTCCCCCTTTGTGACCTTTCAATCCTCATGGAAAATAGCACCAATCTTGGATGACCCTTCATATCCAAGCATTTAAAAAGTCATGTGGTGACCCTTAATGATCAAAAACGTCCTTCCCACTTTTGTCCTTATCTTTAGTGACTCTTCATATTCCTCAAAGTGTCCCTTCATGAGAAATTGTGCCTTTACTCTTTTATCTTCACTTGGTGACTCTTAGTATTCCCAAGATGACTCTTCATGGAAAAATGCATCCCATCCTTCTTTTGTCTTTATCCTGTGGCTCTTTGACTTCTCTATGGGCCCTTATTTTGTCTCATATGCAACCAAAAATATATTCATTAATATTAAATAAATATTAACTCATATTAGCCAAGATAAACAATATTAAATGCAATGGGGCCTTTATCACCAATAATGCTAAACCTTTGACATCAATGGCAATATTTCCAACAATCTCCCCCTTTGTCATTGATGGCAACCTCAATCCTAAAACTGCCACATCTTGTCACCTGCACATATCATCATCTTAAAACATACAGTAACTCCCCCTTATTGTAGCAACCTGTACCTATTCCCTGTACCTATTTTCTACACCTGTACCTATACCCATTATTCTCCCCCTTTGACATCAATGGAAAAGGGCCTACTTGGAGCTAACACTTAGCTCCCCCTCACTTGATGATGAACATCAATGGCAGGAAGTAATAGAAATTATTCCCAACTCCTCTCGCTAATCTTTAAAAAGATATCTAACTTTACCTATCCTTTGAGAATCTACAGTCAACTCATTTGAATATTTTCTTCTAATCTCACAAACTTCAACATGAAACTTTAAGGTGTATCCTTGATCATGTATTTGCCTTACACTCAATAGATTATGCTTATAAAACATTCTTAGTCTTGGTTCTACCATTATTCAAAATTAAAGTACCTTTTCTGGCTATCTTGGCAGTGGTTTTATCTCTGAATCCCACTATACCACCATTAATCTTCTTTACTCTTATCTCTTGTCATATGCCTTGAACATCTACTATCAATTAACCATGGCTGATCTTTATCTCTTACATGCAAAGCTGTTTGCACCAACATAGAATCTTCAGGTTATTTCTTCTGCCATGAACACAACTGAACATTCTTCCTGATGAATGGATCTTTAAAACTTTGATCCTTCTTGATTGAATCTGCATGAGTATCCTTTTCCTTATTTTTGAAATAGTTATCTCTTTTCAACATTCCAATATCTTATGAACATAATCATTTGAAACACTACATATGCAAGAATCATTCTAATAGCCTCAAACCTTAATACTGATGCAAAATTTTCTTTAAAAAACTATTCCCTCAAAAGATATAAAAATTAATCTACCAACTCACTTTCTTGTCATGCAACATATCCAAGACCCAATAGCATCCACCATGTTTCAATTTTTATTAAAAGTGTCTCCTTCAAGCCTAGAAGAGACACCCCACACAATAGGGTTTTAGAAATAAATCTCAGGAGATTCCCACATCTCCTCTGTGTCTTCCTTGATCTTTTTGTGTTTTTATTTTAGAATCCATTTAAGAATGTCTATCCTTTTTGACCTACTAACCTTATCATTTATGATGTTTTTCTTTTTCTTAGCTTTTGCAGCTATCTTATCTTGACAAAGCTCATGCTCAAATATAACAAGAGATTCTGCACAATCCTTTTTATTTGATTCTTTAACTACTATATCAAGTAATTCATTTCCATTCTTAAACTCAACTTGATCAACCTTTACTATTTTAGGTCTCCAAACCTTAATTTGACTCTTCTCATATCTTTTAGTGGCTCTGTAATCTTTGACATACTTTGAATATCTCTTTACTTTATTTTGGCATAACCTAGCAATATGGCCAACCTCATGACAATAAAAGCAAACAATATTTCTCATACCTTTTTCTTGAATGTGACTTTGATCTCCCTTTGACTCATTTCTTCTCCTCATACAATCTCTTTCCATATGACCAACATGATGACAAACAAAACAATGGCCATGAAAATAATTTGCAAACTTGAAAGCATTGGGCTGCCTGATTGGCTTCTTTGATTTGCCTATAGAACCTGCATCCTTCTTTCCTTGGACCAATATTTCATGATCTTTCTCAACCTTGATTATAATCTTCTCATGATTATATTTTAAAGAACCTTACTCATCCTTCAAATGATTACACTCTTCTTTTTTTGATGTAAAAAATGAAGTTGCAAGATCTAACTGATTCTTAAGATCCTGAATAAATATCTTATTTTATTTTACTTCTACAGCCAACTTAGTATCCAAGATACACACCTTTTCCTTAAGAGACTCAACCATATATTTCAACTCTTGATTCTCCTTCTTTAGCTAATTGGCCATCTTATGCTTTTCTTTGATCTACCTTCAAGTTGTTAAACCCATTCTGAAGGAACCTGCTCTAATACCAATTATTAAGCATAGAATATATTGAGAGGGAGGGTGAATCAGTATATTATATATCTTATAAATCTTTTATTTAACCAAATTCCACTTAATCAAACATTCAAGGTATGCAATAAAACTCAAACAATAATCATCCACACAAGATAGAGAGAGACACTAGATATAATGTGGAAACCCAATGTGGGAAAAACCATAGAGAATTAATCTCAAATATATTCATGAGAACAACCCCACAGGAGCACCATACCCCTTTTCCAAGTACAAACCTCAGCTACAATTTGTGAGCACCAACCCATAGGAGCTTTAAACCCCTTTGCCGAGCACCAACCCAAGACCTATTCGTGAGCACCAACCCACAGGAGCACTAACCCATTTGTGTATACCACACACCTATCTCTCAATGTTATTATCTCAACAAATGATAGATCAATACAACATCTCATTCCTCTCTCTCACCTTTTCTCTTCTAAGCTAGATATAACAAATACAAATCATATTCATCTCTCACAATTGCTCTTTTAAGCTAGATATTACAATATCAAAATCAACCTCTCACTCACGCATTACAAATGGCTACTCAAGCCTTTATTTATAGCTTTCCAAATGACCTTTGGCCTTCCCCCTTTGTGACCTTTCAATCCTCATGGAAAATGGCACCAATCTTGGATGACCCTTCATATCCAAGCATTTGAAAAGTCATGCGGTGACCCTTCATGACCAAAAACGTCCTTCCTAATTTTGTCCTTATCTTTGGTGACTCTTTGTATTCCTCAAAGTGTCCCTTCATGATAAATTGTGCGTTTACTCTTTTGTCTTCACTTGGTGACTCTTGGTATTCCCCAAGATGACTCTTCATGGGAAAATGTGTCCCTTCTTTCTTTTGTCTTTATCCTGTGGCTCTTCGACTTCTCCATGGGCCCTTATTTTGTCTCATATGCAAATAAAAAATATATTCATTAATATTAAATAAATATTAACTCATATTAGCCAAGATAAGCAATATTAAATGCAATGGGGCCTTTATCACCAATAATGCTAAACATTTGACATCAATGACAATATTTCCAACAATATTTACCTGCATAATGATGTATCACTCATGTATTATTTTATGTCTCTATGTGTTTTTATGAAAATGGTGGGATCACCCTATTCAATGGAAATATCATAGTACACATCAACAAGATCACTCAGCTACATTAAATCTATCAAATGATAGAAATGATCAAAAAATTAATGAGAATGACTTAATAAATGGAGGTATCATCCTACTAAATGGTGGGATCAAGAAGGTAACCTTGCCTATTTTTTATTTTAAATCATTTTATGCTATTGGTGAGAATACCTTACTAATTGATGATATCACTCTATAAATTAGTGATATCACTTTGCTAATCAAAAGAATCACTAGTTCTCCATATTTTTTTGTCTCTCCATATAGAATGGTGAGATCACCCTACTAAAGTGTAGGATCACTATGCTAAATGGTGGGATTGAACTATGTATTTTTTATAAAAACCAAAAATTTAGATTATCAACTTCACATACTTGTCAAAGACCACTTTTAAAAAATTTAACTTATATCTTGTAGACTTTGATATCTGAAAAAGTGGATTTTCTTCCAAACTAAGACTTCTATAAAAATCACATTTTATTTTAGTGTCTAATTAAAGAACCAAAACTTATATTAGTGTTATAATAAAACTTAATTTATTTCCTACTTTACTTGTGTGTTTACTTTGATTGCTTGTTTACAATCTATTATGCCTATGCTCTCCCCTTGACCCTTTTAAAGAGCCTGGGTGATCCAAAAACACACATATTTTTTAATCTTATTTTTATTCTTTGTTTACTATGGGGGTAGATTTCATATCCTTCTTGTGAGTTATCAAGGCACAATGCTTAGGGTTTCATCCCTTAGTGTATGTACTAACTTATAAATATAACATGGGATATAATTGAGGTTAGTTTTTGTTAAGAAAAACAATAGTGAAACTCCCAATAAAGTGTTTCATGATAGCAAAGGGGTTTAATCCTAAATCTATGCTATCATACCTCAAAATCAGAGTTTTAATTTATAGTATCACTTAATTGAGACCTTTATAGCTGAAGTGCTCATAAATTTACTATACCCTATTACAAAATTCCCATTATTTATTCCTCATTAACAATTTTTTGAGCCTCACATAAATTAAGGTATATCAAGGATAATTTAGATTAAGACCACTAGACATAAAAAAATTATAGTTTAAGGGAAACCAATCTACCCTAATTTTTCATGGCATACCACTTGATAATGAGGATTATGTGAAACCAATTTGTCACCACTTCAAGTAAGGTAGTTATGTGGACTATATTTATGGTATACATCTATTCATCCAGTAAAAATAGGTATTTTTTCAAATCTATTATTGATTTCTTTTAATGTTACACTTTTATTGTGTTACACACCTTACATGTCAAACAAATTCAAAAATTTCCATGTCCAAAACATTATCATTTTAGACTCAGGTAATCAGGTATTACTTTTCTTAATTTTTGAGTCATATTTTCTCCACTCTAAAACACTACATTATTAATTTGGTATATTAATTTTTTCCTATTATATTTTTATCATGTCTATTAAAAAATAATTTTAAATTAGGATCATTTGATATAAAAATACAACATTCAAATCCTAATCAATTCTAGTTTCAACCAATTTTCAATTACATGCCAATTACATTTTCAAGTCAAAATTTAATTGTAGGTTAATTTCAATTTCATTTTCAATTCAAAACATATGAAATGTAACTAAATTCAATTCCATATTGGCATACTATGCCAAAAAGGCATGCATCACCATATATGCATACAACACACTACATCATGTAAGACATATATTACTCATAAAAAATCCTCCCTCTCTTTGCCTTGATCATAAAATAATTTCCCTCAAATCCCTTACTCATAGATGAAGATCCCCAAAGTGTATTATAATCATCCTATATCTAAATATAAGTCAGTTAATACTCATATTTTTCCAATAGATCAACATGTTTGTATATAAATATTATTATCAAATTTACATACTAGACATGAAACAAGTTTGTAAGTGAATTTTAGAATAATAAAAATATATTTAAACATGCACTTATCAAAATATCTTAGTAACACTAAATTTAATTCTATTTCTCACTAGGTTCATAAGTAGGTTGATGTTGGCAAGTGTTTTCATTGATGTCACAAATCAATGTCATGTGTGCATTGCTGTCAAAGCTAATGACAAAGTGGTGATGTCATGATGATGATGAGTTTGATCTTGAAGTTGTAAAAGGTATGATTTGGATGAATAAGAGATAAGGTAAGTATTCTCTTAGTCTTACCATATTGTAAGTATCATGTTGATGTGTTTTTAGGTCAAGGAATGAAGACAAGCATGAGAACAAGATGTTGGTATAGGCTTGGTAGCCTAATATGTAAGCATGGACCTTTAGTATATGTTTGGATAGGAAGTTAATGAATGTTATGGAATATGAGATCATGTTTCAAATTTCATATATGGTTTCAAGAGTGATTAAAATTCTTATGGTAACTCATGGTGTTCATTTAGTTCCTCATTTTGTTCATCTTGGCATAGTTGGTTCTATGATAGAAAAATTTGAGTAGAAAGTTTTTTGATGTCACCATTGATGAGTATGAATGAGTCAAGGAGAGTTGGTCATATGAGTATGATCAAATTATTCCCAAATTTCTATGGTTTAAATTTTATCATGAGGTTAAGCATAGATAAATATATATGGGTGCAAAGCTGGCCTCTCAGATAGAAGTTCACTAAGTTTCTATACTTAGATATGTTATCACTGCATGTCATGCAGACATGTATGATCTAGAAAGTTTGTGAATTTATTTCAGGTGCTTATAAATATAATAGTCATAATTTTTTTTCATGGTGATGTTTTAAATAGTGCAAAGAATGTACCTTGAAGATTTGGAGTCCTGATGTGTTTTCTAGCTCGAGATATAAATATTCAAAGTTTCACTTATAGACTGTGATGGGCTAGAGACTACCAAGATAAAATATGTTGAAGTATAAGGTCATCTACTTAGTAGATATAATGATTTATATTAAATCACATATATTAATCTAATGGCATGTGTAAAAGTCAATATGCCAAATAATGAGTGTGCTAGTGACATGTGTCACATTCATAGAGCTTGGATAGAAGATCAATGGTGAGCGTATGTTTATACTGTCAAAAGATAAATGGTGTGAGTCAAAATCAAAGATTCAAATGTGTAAAAGGCATGTAGAGATACCAAGTGGCATAATCATGGGAGCTCAAAGCTTAGATCAATGGTGGGCACTACAAGATAAAGACCCAATTAATCTATAGAGATTGATAGAGCGTTTTTGTTCTAAAATGTTAAGAAGTAATGAGATTATCATAAGTGCTTAATTTTTAACAATAAGTAAGGGTAAATATTGAGCTACTTTAGAGGGAGATCAATGATGTGTATTCATTCAAGCTGTTAATTCTTAAAATTTCATTAAATCAATTAATCCCTCTTTTGTATCAATGTCTAAGTCATTAGCCCAACTTCTATTTCTAAGTATTTATTTTGAAGGTAAAATTCATGTAAAAAACTAGGTAAGTCCTTTTTTTGGTCTTTACTTGGTGAATGTTTCTTTCTCTTAGACTTTTTGGGCTTTTTTCACAAACACAATATCTGACAAAAATAGGTCTCCAAGTTTTTTATCTCAAACAAACATTCCAAAGAATTATTTCTATTGGAAATTTTATTTGGTGTAAAAGGTCTGAAGTAATTTGATGTCTTTTTATTTTGAGCTGAGTGTTTCATAAAATATCTAAAGGCTCATTTTTTTAAGAATTTTTGTCTACACAAAAAGCCTGAAGGGTCATTTCCTTTGGGCATTTTGTCCGAATAATAAGCCTAAAAGGATATTTCATTTGTTTTGGGTCATTTGTTTCAAAAAAATAAAAAATCATAGAAAAAGGTCTTAAGGGAACTTGCCCTTCGGGCATTTTTCCCACATAAAAATATCAAAAGAATTAAAGGACTTATTTAATTTGGCCAAAGGTACTTCTAAAAATATTGAAGAGTCATTTTGCCTTTGCAAAATTTCTGAAGGGTCATTTCCTTCAAGCATTTTTCCCTTGCAAAATTACAGAAGGACACTTGTAAAAGGGTCATTTTTCCTTTGCAAAATTTTTGAAGGATCACTTATTCTAATAATTTTTCCCTTCCAAAATTCTTTAATGGTGCTTTTAATAAGTTCAAAGGGTAGGTTTAGAAGGTAAAGGACACTTGAAAAACTCCCAAAGGCCACTTTAATATGATTTGGAGGGCACTATAGAAAGTTTTAAAGGCATTTTCAATATATCTAAGGGCCATTCCAAAAGGCCGAAGGGTAATTTTTTAAGGCAAGTGCCCTTGATAAAAATTCTAAAGGGTATGTTTCATATAAATGAAGGGTACTTTCAGCAAAGTTGCTATAGAACATAGGTCCTATTTTCTTTGGGAATTTTGCCTAAGTAAAAAGTATGAAATAAATTCACCAAGTTAAATTTCTAAACAAAAATTATTTTTAACAAAATGTCCAAAATAATTATCCCAACAAAGACACAAGGAGCTAAGTCTCAATTCTTTCAGTAAAAGTGTAGAAGTCCAATTCCTTTGGCAAAAGTGAAAGAGACTATTTTCTTTGGGAAAATTGTAGAGATCAATTTCTATGGGGAAATTATTTTAGACAAAATGTCTGAAAAAATTGCCCCAATAAATACAAAAGAATGAAGGCTCAATTCTTGTGGGAAAAGTTTGAAGACAAATCCTTAAGGGAAATTCTCTCAAAAAAATTGTTTGAAATAATTCTCCTAACAGAATGCCTAAGAGAATTATTGCAAGACAATTGTGCCAAAGAGAAATCCCAAAGAAAAAGTGTTGTGGATAAAGAGAATTCTAAGATAGAAGTGATGAAGCAAAACATGAATGTCAAAGACAAAGACTCAGATAAAATTTCCATAGAACAAAGTCCGTGAAGAAATATTTTTGAGTTTTAGGTATGATGGTCTTGTGTATGTCTTTAAATAAGTGCACGGATGTCAAATTTAATCTTCAAGGACTATCCATTTAAAATCAAATGCTCCAAGATAGGTGCACAAACGTCAACTTTAAGCTATAGCAAGTAGTCATTAGGATTCAAATATTCTAGGATGGATATGTGAGCATAAATTTTAGACCTTGTGAAGTACCCATTTATATTAAAATAAAGGTAGATCTAATGGAATGTATTTTTGTGGAGTAGGATGATCTAACGATGTGAAATTAAAGTTAAAGATTCAAAAGAAAATAGGAAGCCTACGAAGCTACCAAGTGGCACATCCTCAAGGCAAAAAATAGGCCATATCTAATGATGCCCCACCTCTCAACTCATGATCTAATGGATTATATTTGTTTAGGAAATCAAGATTTCATGGTGTGAGTTCAAAGTCATTATTCTAGGCTTGCAGTGCATGATAAGGGTTGAGCATGTTCTTATCGATTGATGGTATGAAATTCAACATACATATTCTGATCTATAGGGTGCATTAAGTCAAGGTTTTAAATGGAGTCCAAATTGAATACAATGATGACATGTAGCATAATTTCATTACATAAATTATTGATCAGCTAATGGTATTTGATACTTTGATCAAAATCCAATGGCTTGCATTTACTCAGGCAAGGAAGATCCAATGATATGAGCCAAGACATACTTTTCAAAGCACTCAGATTGAATGAGGAAATGACAAGTATCCAAGTTAAGGTTAAACTTGATAGCTCTTTCATATACATGGAAATGAGTCAAATCACAAAAGAAAATCCATGATTCATTCTAGAGTGAATATTTCCAATCATTATCATAAATCATTTTCTATTTCATGTCATAATTGGATCAACTCTTGAGCCATCATAGTAGATAATGGGTTTTCCTTGGCATACACAAATAAGATATGTTCTATCCAAAAGTTTCCATGATTTGAAATTTAGTAATGGGAAAGCATTTCCAAATAAGTTGTACATGAGGACAAAACTTTTTTGGCTTTTCAAACAATTTTCTCTCTATAGCTATGGAAGTGAGTAATCAAGGGGATATTCAGGAAGCTCCACATCAAGAAAAAATATATTTGGCTCCTCAAATGAATATCCTCCTTCCAAGATTTAGTGAAAGTCATTTTTAGCCAAAAGATCAATGATATGCTCCAAGTGATTTTGAGTCCTCATCATTCCTTGAAAAGGTAGTTGTAATAATGATCATTTCACTACAATTGGATGAACATCTCAAACATGACATGGAATATTTTCCAACTAGAAATATCTTGGTGGACTTGAAGGCTTGTTCTATAATTTTTTAAGTTGTGACCCATGGTTTTATATTTAAAAATGTATAAATAGGGGCTTCATCTTCAATTTTAGGTTGTTTTTGGCTATTGGTTATTTTATGTTGTTTTAAGCATCCATTTTCTCCAAGTCTAGGTTCTATTGAAATTTTTCTATGATAAATAGTTGTGTGTATATTTTATCTCCCTTGCTAAGGTGGTTGCATCTATATATCCATTTACAAGATTTGACAATATGTTTATATCTCCCTTGTCAAAATACCAATCTCGCCATGGTTGTCCCCATGGCAGCATTTTGAAGTGTTGATGTTTGTAAAATTTATTTTCAAGTCACTAGATAACATTTGAGGTTATTTATTGTATCCTATTAATGAAATTTAATAATATGTTTTGTAATTTCTACTGATTGTATATTTGGGTTTGTGTTTAAAACTGGTTTTCAATCTGAGCATATACTTAGGTTATAAATCCCTTTTTGTAATTATATTTGAAAATGTGTTGTTAAATACCTTCTAAAGGCACACTGGGTTCACAAATTTAGTAGAAGAAAGTATTTAAGATTATAGTTTTAGTGTATGTTCTAGGATTTCAAAGATCATTTAGTGTTTTCCATTATCTTGTATTTGAATTATTGTACATCTTTCCTAAGAAATAATTTTCATGAAGGTCTACTAGACACCTTACTATTTGGAATCCACTAGTAGACTAAGCTCTATTTTATAATTAACTATAAACCTGTACTACCCTATCTTACCCTACAAATAACACACTTTTTTGTATATTATAAGTGTTACTTTCCTTGAAAATGAATAATATCTTGCATATCTAAAATGTGTTTGTAGTTTGTGATTTAAATCCTAGAATTGTAGTCTTTTTAGTCTATTTGTTGTTGAAGATTCTTCAAAGTGAATATTGCAGTCACAATTTCATCTATCTTTAGTAAACTATGTATGACTTAGAGTATTTGTTCATTTCATGTGATAACCCTTCATAGGTGAAGTGTGAAAAATTGTTTATTACCTAGTCATATTTTTTCCTTGTGCCAAAAATTCCCATGAAGATTGAACTATAAAATCCCTCTATGTGTTCAAGCTATAGCATAGGTCTTCTCACCTTGGTCTAGGTAAAGCCAAAAATATCAAGCAACTAAGCATACCCTTTATAGGTGCCTCTTAGTCATTTTTTACATTAGGTATAATCTTGATGTCAAACCCTTACCATATATAAAAACATATTAGTGGGTTTTCCATCATTGATTTCCATTTTATTTTCAAGTGTGCAATGTCGATTGTATGAGGTATACAACTAAGAACCAACACTCTTATGGCACTGTTGCTAGGGAATAAACTAAATCTCTAGTTTCTTATGTTGCTAAGAAAATTTTTAGAGAGATATGAGTATTTCATATTATGAATCTCTCTATTTTTACTACATTGATCTGACTATCTTGACTATCAACATCATAACACTCCACTAGGGACATGCCAAGAAGTTTTTAAGGTTTGACAATTTGACTTATATTGAGTTTATTACAAAGAATTGTTAACATTACATGTTGTAAGGTGTTTTTTCCCTTTTGAAAATTAATTTGAAAATTTTAGTGTCTTTTTTATTTGTCTCATTAATCTTGAGCAATTCTAATTTTAAAATGTATCACAACAGTTTGTAAACTATTCCATTCTAGAAGTTTGATTCTAGTGGTGACTCCAACTATATTTTCTAGTTTAAAGAAATATTGGTGACTATTTTGAATATTTGCTAAATTTTAATTTTGAGTATCTTATTATTTGTAAATTTGGAAGGATTGATATCATATTTAAAAGGTGACCCATAAAAGAGACATGTTCCATCCTTAGATATTCCTTAAAAATGAAGGGGACAAGTCTAGAAACCTATCGAAAGGTAGAGCTCAGCTTCCAAAGGTTGTCTAACTTATAATAATCTTGAGATATTTGTTGAGCCCACCCCATTATTAAGGACTATCATATTTATTCCATTGATTTTGAAACACATAGTCCTATCTATTTTTTAGTTCCTCTTCAACCAGTTGAATCCCTTTCAAGATCTGATCTACCAAGTCCACCTCATTCACCCCATCACATCCCTTTAAAATTTATTCTTCAACATCCCATTGAACCAATCATGAGACACAGGGACCAAGATGAGAATGCACATCCTACATTCGACATTCTTAGATTTAGGCCTATTAATTTAGATGAAATGGAAGGCTATCCTAATGAGGTTCCAAATGAAGTTAAGAAATGTCTTCCAAAATTCTAAGGGAACAATGCAGTAAGTGGTGATCAACATTTGAGGGACTTTTGAAATATTATTGAAGATTATGAGGTTGAGTATGAGGATGTGTACACTAATTTTTTTGTGAACACTGTGGAGGAAAATGCTCAAGAATAGTTTAATTCCCTTCCCATTGGATGCATTTATTCATGGGAATAGACGCAAAATGTTTTTAGAGTTCGGTATGGTGCTAAGATCAATCTAAGGTTTCTCTTGTCTGAATTTGAAAATATCAAGAATAATCATAATGAGTGTGTGTAGGACTTCAATGCTTGGTTCAATAAGACTATGATGAAACTACCTAAAAACATTAGTCCTAGTGACATAATGTGCTTGATAAAGTACTATAATGCCTTTGATAAGAAGGTTGCATATTTATTAAGGGATAAGGCTCCCACTAACCTATAGTTAGAATTCAATATGGATATCCAAATTTAAAATAACATCAAGGCTATGGGAAATCCCATGAATAAGTGGGCTGATGTGAAGCTAGTCAGTATGAAAAAGACACAACCCAAAAAGATAGCCAACTTTGAGGAAACTATCAAAACTTTGGCCTCTGTTATCAAAGAAATGTCATACAAGTTGGCTAAGGTTGAAAAAAGGGTCCCTTAGGTGTCTACGAGCTATGAGAGAGATCCAAATCCAAATCAAGTACAAAGGGGGCCTGCTTTCCATAATATAGATAATGACAGAGGGAAGAGGCCTCCAAGTGAAGATATAATGGAATGAAATCAGAATAGAGGGGTTGGAAATGAAGTGCCTAATCCTTTAAACACCAAAGTAAATGCTATGAATTTTGATTGACATTGATTAGTGTGATATGTACTTCCTACCACACCCTCTATGTGATATTGTTAAACAAATTGATGAATATTTAGATGATCTTGAATATGCATCATCTAACTATGATATTTTTATGTTTGATTATCAAAGACCTCAGAGTGACTCAACTGCATGCACAAAATTTTTGGATGATATTACAATTGATAAATTTTAGAGCATTGTCAAAATGGAAAGTGTCCCAACTTTTGACTTTGTTTATGATGTTAATGTGGCACAATCATATAAATTTACCATTCATGATTTTGATCTCTTATATTCTATGATGATCAAGAAATATCCTAAGGGAAATCCATTAGTTGAGGACAAGCATATATTAATTAATGTAGTAGCTACCCAAAATAAGGAATACAACTTGAGAAATAGTAAACCAAGTGTTATTCCTCAAGACATTGCCCCTACAAATCCAAACGCAAGGAATGCAAGCAAATAAGCAAAGAAAGATAAAATAGTCCAAGAAGCTTCCAAGATAACACCCATGACATAAGCTATTAACCTTATAGGTGATCCTACTAAGATCAAAAAAACACCCATATTGTCTAGCATCCCCAAGGGTGATAATGAGGTCAAACAAAATCCACCTTTGCAGGCTCTTGTTAAAAATGTTAATTCATCCCATCCTAATCCACTTCAAACCTTGAGTGATTGTATTCCAACTAAAGGTGTTATCACCCTTATACCAAATACACCTCTTCTTTAGTATAGTGTGTGTGATATGGCTCAAGTGTTGAGTCAAATAAAAATCACTGTGGAACTTGTTGAGTTACTAAGAATACCTAAACATAGGAAGAGGGCCTTTAAATATTTAGAATTTGGTGAAAGGTCAGCTGTGAATGAAATTGATATACCCCAAGAAACCCCAAAAGAAGATGAATAATCAAAAGAGGTTATTAAACCTAATGTAGAGGTTTATTTGGTGACTGCATTGGTAAAAAGTTAGCTGAATGTGGATTCACTATATAGAAATCTATTGATTAATGGTCTAGTTGTTCATAACTGCATGTTCAATTCTAGAGAGTCTTTTAATGTGATGCCCTTGAGTGTCCTCAATGATCTTGGAGTAAATATCATTTCAACCTTTGGAAATTAGTATGCCATAGACTCACAATAGGTTCCATTTGTTGGACAAGTTAAGGGACTTGTGGTACAGCTAGAAGTTCATCCTGGTAAGTACATGAACATGGACATGGTGGTTGTAGACTACCCACCTAAATATGGGATGTTGTTATCATGTAAATGGGTTATGAGCATGGGTAAAAGTGTGAATATGGACCTTTCCTATGACACCATTCCTTTAGAGGGTAAGATGGTCAGATTTTATAGAGAGCCAAAAATGCTACATGTGATTAAAGATCTAAAGAATGTGTAGACACCGTAATTGTGTCTAACCCTTGTCATCCTCCCCTTAACCCCCATTTTAGTTTTCCATGCCTATTTAACCCCTGTCAACCATTTTCCCACAAGCCTTGACCCTGGCAGTATGTAAAAATGAGTAGAAACCTAAAGCTAGCCTCTATCCCCATTCTGCATCTGCCGACGATGGTCACTACCCGATCGACGTCGCTGACATCGGTCACTTATCGACCGACGTCGGTAGTCCTGCCGGCATCGATTATCATTAACACTGCGTTCTCAACCCGAACGCAGGAACTATTATTCGTTATCCATTATCCATTTGGTTGCCAATCCGTTTCTCGATCGGTTATCAGACCTTCCTTCGTATCAATCAGCAACCTCTTCATTCGGATAATTGACCAATTCTTGCATCCAACCAATCTGCAATCAATCTCTTGCATTATTTCTCTCTCTGGTATAGGTTTCTACTTTAGTCATCTTTTTGGAGGTCTGCTACATCAAACTTTTTTTGACAAAGTGACAACATCAATCATGTCTCCAACTTTTATCTTCAGCGCGTAACAGGTAAGCGTTTGTTCTGTGTTTTTATTCTGATCTCTAGTTATTGTTTTTAATTACTATCATTACCCAGATTTAGATCTAGACTATAGCCCTAACCTTATTTCCACCCGTATCACCTCTATCCACCTGTCTGGAAAATACAGTCTATAACTCTGTCCAGAACCTTCTCGAACCCTCAAACAATCCCTCTGACTCTTAAACTAGCTTCCCAAACCCTCAGACAAAACATCAGACCTTTCTAAAAATCCTAAAACCCTGTCCAGACCCGACCAGACCCTGTCTAAGGCTATTGCCCCGACTGACACCGGTCATTACCCCTACCGACACCGACACTTTAACCAATGTCAGCACCCTTCTTGATCGATGCCGGCACAGAGACCGACGTCGATGACTGTGCAGAGCAGTTTGCTGCATATCAGGTACGCATTCTGCTTTTTGTCTTTTATTTCTTTCATTTGGTCTTTCATTATTTTTGCTTTCATCAAATATTTTGCTTTTTATTAGTGGGTTGATATCCCTTAAGGAAGTCTTCGTACTTCAAGGATCAAGCGTTTGCTTGACAGCCCACCGTCTCTTTGTCTAACATTTTTTTCGTGTTTAGTCTCTTTTTCTTCGCAGGTGTCATTCCTCCATAGCCAAAGAGGAGTACCTTCCAACATTTGATTTTGGTGTGCACGACTATATCTGGGTATCTTCTAACCCTAGACCATCTCTTAGTTTCTCATTTCTATCTTTTGAATGTGAAAGCGAAATTAGCATAGAAACATTCTGGCACGCCCGGTGGGACCCTAGGGCCTTCCTTGTGTTCTTTCTTTCTTTCGTTCATATAGGTGCATTAGGTTCCTTCCTTTTCACCTCTTTCATCTCTTCTAAAATGACATCATAAGCAAGAATAAAAAGAACTTTTCTTTTCTTTCTTGCACTTCTAGACTAGTCAAAACTCATATTCTTCGACTCTTTCTCCATTTGTCTTCATACGAACAAACATTTTGACTTGGGCTTAAAACACGTTGCAGTTTCATTTCTATTTGGTTGCATTTCTTAGACCACACTTAGTAATTAATAAACGCATATTGAATTAATCTAGTCCACTTGATGTTACACGACCAAACCACTTACACAAAACAAACATTTTAACTTACCTGAGACAAGGCCCGACTGGGATTTCATCCCCCAGTGGATACCTTACCCATCCCAATGATCCTACTTGGATTTCATCACCAAGAGGAAAGCCCACTCTATTCTCTGGTAGAGTCTAATCTATAGGGGAAGTATATTTTGGCTAAGCGGGCCCAGTTTATCACTGGACTCGTGAAGTGAGGGGAGCTTGCTCCTTAGCACCAGGCCTTGTACGAAACCTAACACAGACTTCTTGAGCACCATAACTAACCTGAAACCATCCATAGACTACTTCTTCTAGGATCCGACTCAAAAGCCAATCTTCCTCTACACACATTCTAAGGCATAAGCCACTATAATCCTAATAATTTACTCCTAGGGTTTTAGGATCTGCTTGTGTTTTTCATCTTTTCTATTCTTATTTGCTTGTTTGAGCTTGTGAGGACATTCTTTCTTGCCTTGAATGGTTTTGACTCGTAGTCAAGCCAAGGCTCTAGTTGATTGTGGATGGCATCACCCGCTTCCATCTACCCCATCCATAACCAGTCCTATAATGGAGTTCCACTCAGAGACTGAAAGAACTCCTACTAGACCATCCCCAACCCAAACACCTATTGTCCCAGAAGGGGACCAAGATTTTTCATGATTCTTGGACCTCAACTTCAAAGCCTTACAGCACTATCTCGCGAATAGCCGAATGCTAGACTCCTTGGGCAATCCAATCTACGGAATGCCAACCTCTCTTCTCGAAACTGTGGCCGTATCAACAGCGTCCGTAGTTCAACCTTTTGACACCTAGGCTATTGCCTCGACCAATGACCAACCTTTGACCAACCATCCAAGTGTGGCCTCTCCCTCCATCTTTAGGCCCACTTCCACTAGGGTTTCAGCCCCTTATCAACCTCAGCCCACTCAACCACTTTCTACCCCCTTTCAGAATCTAGTCATCTTTATTCCGCCTACCCTGGCCCCTATCAACACCAGGGTGGCTACCTATCCATTGGCCCATGTTACCACTAACCAACCCCCTGTGGTAACATCGAGCCTAGCCGTGCCTTCTACCCAACCATCCTTAGTCTTCTCTTCTATCCCTATGACTAGTCATCCGTACGTTGCGCCCTTACTGGTATAACCGACTACGTTGTATGCCTCTTCTAGCCTCTTTCAAGTGCCTTACAATCTAAGGGGAACTCCAGCCACCAATCCATCAGTAGATATCATCAAAATGCTGATGGATAAGATGTCTAGCCTAGAGACCTCCATTTCCAGCTCACGTAATACTCTCTCATACGAACAAATTTGTAATGAGCCCATCCATCCTTCCGTCCCGATCCGACCATATCCCAGCCAGTGGGAACTTCCTAAGTTTTCTCATTTTTAAAGCAAAGAAGACCCACAATAGCACTTACGGGCATTCAGACATGCCTGCTACCTTATCGCCCATGACGATGCATTACTTTTACGCACATTTCCTATGTCTCTCTCAGGTGCTGTGCTTGACTGGTATAGCTCCCTTACCAGCCATTCCCTCTTCATGTTCACTCAGCTGGCCCAGCTCTTCCTTAATCATTTCTCTATCAACATCACCAAGAAGGTCTCAATCATAGACCTCTATTCTATCTGCCAATTTGAGGATGAATCCATTGCTGATTTCATTGCTCAATAGAGGGGCCTTATCAATTAACTCTCCTTTTCTTTACCCCAACCTGAGCTTATTGAAATTTTCTCCCAAGCCTGTGCCAGACATATTTATTCCACCTTGAGGGTTCAGACCTTTCGCACTTTTGACGAAGCCTTCACGATGGCCCGTAAACTTGAGTTACGTGCCGTCGAGGAGAATAAAGTCAAGTTGCAGAGCAAGAATCCCAACTCCAAGACCAATGACCCCTCTTCTAAGCCTTCCTCATCTAATCCTAAATCTAAAGCTTCAGCAAACACTATGGTCATTAGATCTTCCTCCTCTTCACCTTCAACTAATCAGCCTGAGCCATCCACATCTCAGAGTGCCACCCACCAATTTTAGTAGAGATGCATACAACGACAGTATACTCCACTCAGAGAATCATACGCATTTGTGTTGGAAAAACTCGTCAAACAAGGGGTCCTCAATCTCCCCTAGATCTGACCACCTCCACAATTTGATCCCTCACGTGCCATCCCTGCATGGTATAGGGAAAACAACTTCTGTAACTACCACCGTGTTAAAGGACATGACACGGGCAACTATAAAACCCTTAAAAACATCATCCAAGACATGCTGGAAAAGGGTGACCTCATCCTCGACAATCCCAATGTGCCACCTAATTAGGGCATCGACATCTTCAAGCAACCATTCCCCAATCATCCACCAACTCAAAACAATGTCCAAACCTTGACTGACAACATTCACGAACACAATATATGAATAGTCAATACGATCTCGCCCTTCATTTCCAAACAACCTCAAGAGGTGAGTCCATCCATCAGTCCATCACATGTGGAGGAACCTCTTTCTCCAGTTAATTCTCTATCAACCTCTCTCATCTTGGAGGATGCCTCGACCTTACCAGCACTGCCAATTTCACCATCCTCCTTCCTGCTGCCCATGGAGGACCTAACACTTCCTACTCCTTAACCGCAAGTGGAGGGCACAATCATCCCTACTCTTTACCCACTTGAGGAGCCTCATTCTCCAGTTTCTTCTTCACCTAGGGAAGAACCTACCTCCCCTTCATCTCCAACCATAGACGAACCTGTCACGACTCCATCATGCCTTGGGTCTGAGACCGCTACACCAGTCTCATCTTTAACCCTACAACCGTGCACATCTTCTCAAGAACCCAAACCTCATCCCACATCTTCTCAGCCATTTTCCCAACTAATGGAGAAACTCAAACTTCTCCCTTCTAGGAAAGTGGAGCATCAGGGATTGTGGGAGTGTCTCACAGCTCTTCAACATGCCCGTACCCTCTCATCTCATGCAGCTAATCCTCCCATGGTGAAATCTCCCAAGACCTTTAACAAAAACCAGACTCCCATTTCTAAGCCTCAACTGACTCCATCAAAACCAAAACCCGCATCTACCCCATCTAAACCTATCAAGTCACTTAGCGTTTGCCCTGTCTCCAACCTCACTCATCCACAAGTGAAGGTGTACCTAGACCAGACCTCGACCAATAGTAGTCTTCAACCCAAGTCACAGAAGACTGCTAAACCACAGAGGTGAATGCCTCCTCCTCCGTCACCATTACCCTCCATTTTGGGCCCCCATCCTTTGACCCTGACCAGAGTCCTTCCCACTCTGACTTTTAATCAAAATCAGTTGCCTCCTTTGCTTCCTTTGCCTACCGCTAGCCTACCCTCTCCCAAAAGGGTGGTACCTCTCATGAAGAAAGTACCATCTCCACTTGTCGCCGCACCGTCAATCCAAAAGGTGGTACAGAAGCCTCCTCTAACTCTGCCCAAGCAAAAGTCACCAGTATCACACACATCGACGAGCATGGACCCTTTAGTGGGCTCATACTCTTTGATCTTACATCAACTTTTGTAGACTTCTAGCATAACCCTTTTACCCATCAAACCTTTCCAACCTCTCAGGTCTAAGCCCTCCTAGTTCGACGACACAAAGATTTGCTTATATCATTGTATTCCAGGACATAATACAGAGACTTGCTGTGCCCTCAAGACCATCATTCACCGCTATCTGGAGAAAGACAGTCTTCTATTTGAGGACACTCTTGATTGACCCCTGACTCCTTCTCATAACCCTCTAACCTCTTCAGACCCATCAACATCTCATCAACATACCATGACCCCTTCATCTCCTTCACCCCCTATCTTCAAAATCAATGCCATTCACATAACCACCAGGTCACAAAAGGACAAGGCGAAGGAAAAAGCCACCATTCCTTAGACCTACCCTTTCATCCAGCCACCTCAACCGCCCAAGCCTAAAATTTCTATCCTTGGCGCGCCTCAACCCTCTTCTTCTTCCTCTTCAGGGGCAATTCATGACTCTATGTTGAAACAACTTCACCAAATGCCTGTGAAGATGTCCCTTTATGACCTCATCCAAACCTCACCCCAACATCATCAACCCTTCATCAGAGCCCTATAGGTAGTAGAGGTTCAACCCAAGGACCCCCAGCCACTTGTTGCCCTTGTCCACTCTTTAGCCCCTGTTGCCTCCATCACATTTAGTGATTCTAAGATTCCCACATCCAACACGAAAGATCAGGATGCCGCCCTCTTCATCACTACCTATGTTGATCAGACACGCATTAAACACGTTATGATTGATGGAGGTGCTAGCATCAACATTATCTCCACCCATGCCTTTGAATAGTTAGCTCTTCCCAAGAATTGCATCTCCAAAACTGACGCAATCTTACATTCCTTTAATGACACCACTACCACGACCATTGGCACAGTCGTCCTTCATATTTGCATTGGTCCACGCACAGTCCCAGAGCTCTTCTATATCATTGAAGGAGAGTTTCAATACAACATCTTGCTAGGCTGACCCTGGATCTGTACCATGGCCTGTGTCCCCTCCACCCTGCACCGTTGTGTGAAATTTGAACACGATGGGCAAGTCCATACCATTCCCACTAACCCTTCACCCTTCAAAACTTGCAACACCACCTACCATCCAAATGACATTCTCATTCCTATTAAGCCATCAACCCCGGCACCACCTCCATCCACGAAAGCTTCAACCAGTTCGCAACTGGCGGTTGCCCTCACACCTCCCCTTCAAGCGATGACCACAGATCCCATGGAAGACATCTTCCAAAGAATTTCGTTGGGGGAATATCACTTGCTGGCCTTAAACATGTTCCAAACTCCACAAGAGTATGGATGCCTTCATCATATCCCCAGTTATGACCATCGAATCAGGATGATCATGCCTTATGGTCCTCCTCACCTCCAAACCAACTTCATCTATGGGAGGCTCAATCAAGCCCCCACTAATGGCAATCCTCTCTCTTCACCCCAACCATTCACATCAGACTTCTCATTCCTTAACAACCCCGCCTTTGCTCACACCTACCTCTATAGGTGTGCTTGGAAGGGTTTTGGCTTTGGACGCTATGAGCAGGGCTCCCATCAGCCCATCAAACTACTCAACAATGATGATGCCAAGAAACGGTATGGCCTGGGATATCATGACCCCATTCAAAACCCTACAGACCTTTGTCCTGAACCAACCATTGACCAATCTCCTCCAAGCTCACCCATCCCTCCTCCTTCACCTACGGAGTCGGTGGTTTCCATCCCTCCTAGTTTTTTTTCATAAACACCATCCGCTTGGAACCCTTGACTTATCAGCTAAATGGGGTGTCCAGGTCTCTCCCTCTCATTTTTCCCAGCATGGTAGAAGATGAGTCGGCAACCATTCACACTATCTATTGCATTGACAACGATGCCATTCTTTCCTACATGGGCACCGATGACTCTTTCATCCAGTGCTCTCTCCCTTCTGAGACCCAGGTTATGTTAAATGAATCAACCATTGACATCAACCTCCCTTCTTCTGATGTTACTCACGTCTTAAAGATTAGACAATCTTTAGATGCTCAGGAGAGCTTGACTATACCCAGTTCCTCTCAGACCATAGCAAGGCCTTTGCCTAGACCTAACGTGACATGCCTGGCATCGACCCCACCATCGCTACCCATAACATTGTCACCAAACCAGAGGCTAAGCCTGTTAGGCAAAAGCTTTGAAAGATGCATCCTTGTGTTGCCCTCCTTGTCAAAGAGGAGCTTCAACGCCTCCTTTCTATCTCCTTCATCCAGCCCATCGACTATTCGTAGTGGGTCTCTAACATCGTCCCAGTCACCAAGGTGACTAGGGGGATCTGGATCTGCACAAACTATCATGACCTTAACCTAGCCTGTCCCAAAGACAACTTTCCTCTTCCTAACATTGACAAGCTTGTTGATCTCACGGCCAGCCATGAGATGCTATCTCTCATGGACGGGTTTTTAGGATACAATCAAATCTTGATTGCTCCAGAAGATCAGCACAAGACCACTTTCATTACCCCATGGGGGAATTTTTGCTATCAATTCATGCCTTTCGGCTTGAAGAACCCAAGTGCCACATATCAGCATGCCATGACCTACATTTTCCACGATCTCCTCCATAAAATCATGGAGGACTATGTGGACGACCTTCTCGGCAAGTCCAAGCTTCACCATGACCATTTGACCATTCTCAAAATCATCTTCTCTCGCCTTCTTCAATACAATATCTACCTTAACCCCAAGAAATGTGTCTTTGGGGTCCTCTCTGGCAAACTTCTTGACTTTATCGTTTCTTTTCGTGGCATCGAGATAGATCCCGCCAAGATCCATGCTATCCTCGAGATGCCACCCCCGACCAATCTCAAGCAGCTTCACAGTCTACAAGGGAAGCTCCAGTCCATTCATCATTTCATCTTGCAGCTTTCTGACCACTGCCAACCTTTTCATCATCTCCTTAAGAAGGATGTCTCTTTTACATGGGATAAGGACTGTCAAGAGGCTTTTGAAGCCCTTAAATGCTATCTGGTCTCTCCACGAGTCCTCATTCCACCTAAAGATGATCAACCCTTCTACCTTTATATCTTCATCACCAACCATTTGTTAGGTGCCATGATTGCGCACCAAGACGAGCATCATCTTGAGCAAGCGGTCTACTATATCAGCTGAACACTGGTCGACTATGAAACTCGGTATACTCATATCAAGAAACTCTATTTGGTGTTAGTCTTTGCCACTACCAAGCTCTACCACTATCTTCTTAATCACAAAACCTTTGTCATCACTCACACCAACCCTCTTAAGTTTATGCACTCCAAGCCATATCAACATTAACGTATGGCTCGGTGGCTCATGCTGCTTGCTGAGTTCGACCTTGAATTCATTTAGCAGAAATCTATCAAGGGGTAAACCATCGCTGATCAATTGGCAGATGCCCTTCTTCCCAACAATCAACCTTCGTAGTGTGAGTTTCCTGACGAGTCTATCACTGCACTTTCCACCGATGACACTGTCTACCAAATGACCATGTTCTTCGACGGCTCCAAATGTCAACTTGGTGGGGGTGTGGGAGTCATTCTCATCCCACTCGATGGTGAGCCCATGCCTTTGTCTTTCAAACTCGACTTTAATTATACCAATAATATGGATGAATATGAGGCCTTAATTTTGGGACTTCAGACCACCCTCTCTGTCAGCATCAAGTCCATCAACATCTTCGGTGACTCGCAGCTTGTCATCAATCAGGTCAACGGTTCATACCTCTATAAAAATGAAATTTTGAAAATATACAAAAACTGTGCTGACATTCTCTTTACATCTTTCAACCATTACCTCTTGCAGACTGTTCCTCGATCCATGAATAAGTTTGCTGACACCATGGCTTCTCTCGCTTCGCATATCCCATCTTCCTCATCTGCATCCAGACTTTTTGTCACGGTGCATCGTGTGCCGTTGCCTTCCTATATCTCTCCTAACATTAATCATGTCAACACCATAGACTCTAGCCCATGAGATGTTTGGTATAAGCAACTTGTGGACTACTTATATTTGCCTATCATTCCTCCCAACCTCTCTAACAATGCATGGCAAGCTTTTATCAAGTGTACCGCTTGCTATACCATGCTAGGGGGTCTTCTCTATAAGCGAGGCTTTGATGGCCTCCTTCTTCGTTGTCTCACCTCCACTGAAGCATCTCAGGCCATTAAGCAAGTCCACGATGGGATTTGTGGCAGACATTTTAGTGGGAATTCGGTTGCCAAGCACATCCTTCATCTAGGCTATTATTGGCCCACCCTTCATCAAGACTGTAGCGACTATGTTCAGCATTGCATCAAGTGTCATCAGCACTCTAACTTGCTTCATCTTACTAGTCATGCCTTACAAGTCGCTCAGGATTTCTAGCCTTTTTCTCAGTGGGGCATAGATCTCATCGGTGAGATTAACCCTCATTCATCTCTTCATCATCAATCCATCATCACTACCATCAAGTATTTCACCAAGTGGGTGGAAGCCATTTTCTCTCATCTCCACAAAAGTTGACAAGATTGTCGACTTCATCAGTAGCCACATCATCTACCGCTTCGGTGTCCCTCATAAAATCCTCACCAACAATGGCAAGTCCTTCAAAAACAAGACTGTCCAAAAACTCTGCGACTCATTTGGCATCAAGCTTAGTTTCTTTTCGCCTTACTACCCACAAGTAAATGGGCAGGCTAAGGCTTCCAAAAAAATCTTGACTAAAATTCTCATGAAGGTGGTCAGCGACACTAGAAGGGATTGGCATATTCACATTCCCTTCACTTTGTGGGCCTACCACACTAGCATTCAAACCTCCACGGGTGCTACCCCTTTCTCTCTCATGTATAGAACAGAGGCTGTCCTACCTCTCAAAGTACAGATCCCATCTCTCTGCATCTCTCTGCATGACATTCTTTCTAACGATGACTTTCGTCAAGATTGCTTATCTCAACTTGAGCTACTTGACGAGCACCGTCTTGCTGCCTTCAACCATCTCCATGTCTATCAACATCGCATCAAGCGAGCCTATGACAAAAATCTACGAGAATGAGATTTCAATATTAGAGACCTCATCCTCAAAGAGAATCAGCATGTGACTAATATGGAGTGAAGTAAACGAGGCAAGTTTGCCCTTAATTGGCTCAGACCTTTCATTATCATGCACAAGTATGGATCAGGGATGTATCGTTTGTCTTCTCTCGATGGATGACCAGAACTTGAGCCTCTTAATGCATTGCATTTGTGACCATTATACTGTTAGTCGAGTACTCATCCACTTGACACTTAACTTGAGCTCATCCCTTGAGCAATCCTCATCCTCTTAATCCTCATTCCTTTCAACCCTATTCCCCTTAACAAATCCTCTATAACCCTTTTATTTAGTAAGGATGCTTTATCCTAATAAAAGGGAACCCTTGACCTTCTATAGTCTGGTCCATGACTCACATTTTTGTCAAAACAAATCAAGATGTCAAAAATATCCAAGGTCACAAAATCAAATCAAAAAGGTAGACTGCTCCCTCAAAGGACATCTGTACTATCATTGTTGTAGCTAATAGACTACTCCCTCGAAGGACAACTATTCAAAAGCCCTTATATATAAAGCAAAAATATAGAACACTCCCTCGAAGGATGGCTATGACTAAATATTGCTACAAACAACACTTTTTCAGAAGCTTCCCGCATCGATCAGCTTCACAAATGACTACCAAGCAAATGACATATCTATGTAGACTTCCCGCATTGATCAGTCTGCACCAAAAAAATAAAATAAAAATAAATTAATTAAAAAAAAAAGGGTCATGGACTTGGCTCATAGTTGTCTCAGGGTCTCCTATAAAAAGGAGGCAAGGTTATCTCTGCTCTTAAATGGGTTACCCTATTCTCCTATCCTAACACCTGCTCAAGGGACTTCGAGCTCAATTTAGCGTCAAAGTAATTCGATTACCACTCTAACACAACCTCTGGTCAATGATGTAATGCATGAATGGGGCTCTTAGTTCTAACAACCCCTATCTATGTTGTCATTCTGGTCCTTGTCAATAAAAGGGTGATTATGCCTTTCACTTCTTTTACACTTTGGTCACATCCAATCATTTGTCATTTATTAAATCAGCTCAACCCCCTTTTTCTGACCAACCACCTTAACCTATTCACACTAGTTTCTATGGACACCAATACACATGGAAACTGTAGACCACTCAATTTATGTCCAGTATAAACCATTACTTGCTGGCGCATAAATAGACTCATTTCATTTTTGGCATATGTCCATCACCTAATATGGGCAATTGCTAGGGGTGAAAAACCTTGACTTTTTCTCATCATTTCAAGCATGTTCCATCAGACACATGGACATGCTAGACCATTCTCATGACTAGACCAATCATCGACCGCTTTATCTTCTTGTTCGAACTACATTAGTCTGAGGCCCTAAGACTGGGGCTATGTAGGCAGCACTCAGATACACGACGTTCTCTGAGGTTAGCTCAACCACCCTCATTTGTTCATTTCTCTGATGGACAAACCCTATCCTCCTTTTGACCATGACCTTGACCTCGACCAAGCCCAATTAATCACTTCGACCCTTTTCCTCCCTCTTTGGGAGAACTACATTGGCCTGAGGCCCTTCACACAAGGGCTATGTAGGCAGCACTCAGATCACATAACGTCTTCTAAGGTTAGCTCGGCCACATCCTTTCATCCATCCATCCACCTCGACCAATAACCATTGGAGATCATGCCTGTCTCCTCTGACTTTGACCACTTCCAAGACAATGTTGCCTTAGTTGTTTTTTGCCTGTATGCTACCTCATGACTGGTTAGCAAAATTGTGCGCAAACTACTTTTGACCTTCACAAGTATAAGATCATCATCCGGTTGATCCACACTACTTGTGACTTTTTCATGTTTCTAGGAGCACTTCTTGAGCTTGGGATACCTGGAACATGATGACCCATTGGAGCTACAGCTTAGATTGAATAACCCGATCAGCAGATGACTAAATGCTGGGGCCCAATTATTTCAATTTTGGCACTCCTCGACCCTCAACTTGTGACAATTTGACCTGACCATCTTCATGAAGTGGTGTATGCACAATCCTAACTTTTGCAGTGTTCTCACTCTATCTTCACCCTTTTTTCATCTAATCTTTGTCAAATCAGCACCCGATTCTAGGTCCCCTTCTCTCGACTCCTGCTTTGAGGGGGAATACTTCATCCATAATTGGGGCAATCCACCTCTTATTTTTGTCTTGCAGTTCATTCGAACAACCAATAAGATGAAATTGACCTTATCCCACACCTGGGGCAACTAACTCCTATTTTTGTCTTGCAGTTCATCCAGAACAACCAACAAGACAAAAAGGGGCAAATGTAGACACCGTAATTGTGTCTAACCCTTATCGTCCTCCCCTTAACCCCCATTTTAGTTTTCCACACCTATTTAACCCCTGTCGACCATTTTCCCACAAGCCTTGACCCTGGCAGCATGTGAAAATGAGCAGAAAGCTAAAGCTAGCCTCTGTCCCCATTCTGCATCTATCGATGACGGTCACTACCCGATCGACGTCACCGACGTAGGTCACTTATTGGCTGAGGTTGACAGTCCTGCCAGCATCAGTTATCATTAACACTACATTCTTGACCTAAACGCAGGAACCGTTATCCGTTATCTGTTATCCATTCGGTTGCCAATCCATTTCTCGATCAGTTATTAGACCTTCCTTCGTATCAATCAGTAACCTCTTCATTCAGACAATCGACCAATTCTTGCATCCAACCAATCTACAATCAATATCTCACATTCTTTCTCTCTCTCGTACAAGTTTCTACTTTAGTCATCTTGCTAGAGGTCTACTACATTAAACTTCTGTGACATAGTGACAACATCAATCATGTCTCCAACTTTTATCTTCAGCGCGTAACAGGTAAGCATTTGTTTTGTGTTTTTATTTTGATCTCTAGTTATTGTTTTTAATTGCTATCATTATCTAGATTTAGATTCAGACTATAGCCCCAACCTTATTTCCACCCATATCACCTCTATCCACCCTGTCTAGAAAATACAGTCTATAACTCTATCCAGAACCTTCCCAAACCCTCAAACAATCCCTTTGACTCCTAAACCAGCTTCCTGAACCCTCAGACAAAACATCAGACCTTTCTGAAAATCCTAAGATCCTGTCCAGACCCGACCAGACCCTGTCTAAGGCTATTACCCTAATCGATGCTGGTCATTACCCCTACCGATGCCGGCACTTTAACCAACGTCGGCACCCTTCTTGATCGATGCCGGCACATAGACCGACACCGATGACTGTGCGGAGTAGTTTGCTGCATATCAGGTATGCATTCTGCTTTTTGTCTTTTATTTATTTCATTTGGTCTTTCATTATTTTTGCTTTCATCAAATATTCTACTTTTTATTAGTGGGTTGATATCCCTTAAGGAAGTCTTCATACTTTAGGGATCAAGCATTTGCTTGACAGCCCACCGTCTCTTCGTCTAATGTTTTTTTCGTGTTTAGTCTCTTTTTCTTCACAGGTGTCATTCCTCCACAGCCAAAGAGGAGTACCTTCCAACGTCTAATTTCAGTGTGCTCGACTATATCTAGGTATCTTCTAACCCTAGACCATCTCTTAGTTTCTCATTTCTATCTTTTGAATGTGAAAGCAAAATTAGCATAGAAACAAAATGCTCTCAATGAAGTGTTGTACATGGATGTTGAGTTAGGAAACTTTGTTGGGAATGTTGATATTAATGAACAACATATTTATATTGATGTTAAACCTACCAAATAAAATGCAATTTAGAAGATGTGCTTCTATGGGTCTTAATCCAATCTTGGAAATGGAGCTTAGGTTGTCTTTTATACCCTTAATGGTAGATGTTTTATGTTTTCTTTTTATCATTATTTTGACTGCATGAATAATAATGTTGAGTATGAGAAACTCTTGCTTGGTGTAAGGATTGCTCATGAATATGGAATCAAATGTTTGATTATCGAGGATGATTTAGAGATAGTGTTAAATCAAGTCCATAGTGCTTTTGCTACTAAAAATAATAGGTTGATATAGTATTGAAATGTTGTCTAGGATCTGCTTGAGTTCTTTGATGCATTAAATATTTGTTATCATGATATATGTTTTAACCAAGAATCTAATAGACTTGGACGGATAGGTTCTTATTTTTACATTACAAATATTATCCCTCATTGTCAATATCAAGTGGAAGTGATTGTCAAGATTTCAATCCCAGATAATGTTCATCATTGGCTTGTATTAGATGATTATGATGAATAGATTAAAAGGTTTCTAAATTGTGAGGCTGAGTTTCATGATAAAATCATAGACTTGGAATCCATGATTTAGGTCATTGATGGGAAAGAAACCTTATTTGGGAAAGACATTATTTAGCTAAAGACAAACACTATCCCAAGAGGACTAGTCAATCTAGAGGCACCTTTTGATGGAGTTGATAGAATCAAGTTGAGACTCATTCATTTCAAATGATGTAACTAAGGTTAACTTGGGTTCTCATAAGAACCCATGGAAGGCTTGGTTGGGTACTCACGTAAGTGCAGTGGAGAAAAAAGCTTACATGTAACTACTAAGGAAGTACCAAGATAACTTAGCATTATTTTAAGCTAAAATCATATAGGGAAGTCTTGTTCCAACACATCATCCCATTAAATCTTGATAGAAAACCTTTCAATAAAAATAGAGACCCATTAACCCCATCTTGGCCACAAAGATGTGAGATAAAATAAAGAATCTAAGGGATGGTTGTATAATTCAAGACATTAGGTATTCATCATAGGTTACAAATTTAGTCCCTATAAGAAATAAAAATGAAAACATTTGCTTATGTGTGGATTTCAAGAATCTAAACAAAGGTTCTCTAAAATATAATTATCCCCTACCCAATATGGAGAACCTACTACAAAGTGTTACTAGATCAAAATGTTGTCTACATTAGATAGCTTCTCAAGATATAACCAATAATCTGAAAGATCCAAGACTATTTTAAATACACATTTGGGCACATGTGTATATATGAGGATGCATTTTGGGTTGATGAATGATAGTGTAACATTCTAGAGAGATATGAAAGTCCATTTTTCATGGATAATCAACTAGTTCATTATTATGTATTAGGGAAACATTAATTTATACTCCAAAACATGAGAAGAGCATTTAGAGCATCTAGAAAAGGTATTGATCAGATGCAGGGAGTTTGAAATTTTTCTTAATCCCAAGAAATGTCAATTTGGAGTACAAAATTCCAAGTTTTTGGGATATATAGTTTTCAAGGTGGTGTCATGATTGATCCTAAAAGGGTTAAAGCCATTGACAAACTGCCTATCTTGTAGTCCAAAAAAGGAATTCAATCTTTCTTTAGATAGATTAACTTTGTAGGTAGATTTGTGTATAATTTTGTAGAAAACACTCTGCCTACTACTTCTATGTTGAAGAAGGACAAAACTATCAAATGGGAGGATAAGGCCATGCAAGCATTCATTGACATCAAGGTAGTTTTAAAGTCTACCACTATTTTGACTAGTCTTGATTACGCAAAGTTATTTTAGATATTTTATTTTGCATAATACAATAATATGGTTGTTATCTTGTTTCAAAAGAATGATGAAGGTCATGAATAACCCATATATTTATTTAACAAATATATGCAAGGTCTCAATCTAAACTACAACATCATGGAAAAACAAGCTTTTACTCTTGTGAAGGCTATTAAAATATTTTGGCCATATATTCTGAGCTCAAATATTATTGCCTACATCCTGCATAACATGATGGACATTTTAACTTAGATTGAAGTATCTAGTAAGAGGTGAAGGTGGGTCAACAAGCTACAAAAGTATGAAATGGATATCTAGACCACTAAGTTGGTAAGTGGGATGGGTCTAGCTAAGATTATGGTTGAAACTAATTTGTAAGCTATTAAGGTAAACAATATTGTTTTTAATTTTCATTATTCCTTAAGTCAATGTAATATGACTCCATGGTATAGAGACATTGTTTACAAGTAAAATATGAAATATCCCTTGACTTGGATGAAAATCAAAGAAAAAATCTTAAGCTTATGTCCTAAAAATACCTCTTGACTGAGGATGGACTAACATAAAAGAATCTAGATGGAGTTATCCTAAGATGCATACTAGAACAGTAGATTATTGTCTTGATTGAAGACTTCCATAGTGGAGTTTGTGGTGGCCATTTTGTACCTAAAGTTACATCTCATAAAATTTTGAGAGATGGTTATTGGTGGCTATCATTTTTAAAATATGTTGCTCAGACAGTTAAAAGGTGTGAGAAATGTTAGTGCTTTACTAAGAGGATGAAAGCTTCAAGTTTTCTTCCCTTGTATCCTATGATGATTGAAGGCCCATTCAGATAATGGGGAATGTATTTCATTAGTTAAATTGATTATTCATTAATAATTTGACACAAATTCATCCTAGTTACAACTGATTACTTCACAAAATGGGTTGAATCAGTCCCTACAAAGAAATCAACACTCGAAGAAGTCATGGATTTTTATTAAATCAAATTATCAATAGATTTAATGTGTTTGTCAAGATAATTACCAATAATTCCATGAGCTTAAAATCCAAACCATTGATGACATTATACATATATTATGGGATTGAGTTGACCTATGCTTCTAATTATAATCCTCAAGGGAATGGGAAAGTAGAATCAAGTAATAAAAACTTTTTCAAAATCATTATATAAACATTGAAATCGAATAAGAAGTGGGGTGAATAGATAAATTTTAATTTTTGGGATGATAAGGTCATGCCTAAGAGATATATAGGTAGAATCCTTCTTGAGCTTGTTTGTAAAGCTCAAGAAGTTGTGTTTATGAATTTATGATTTCCCACCTATCAACTTATGCAGTAACTAAGGGATGATGAGTAGGTCCACCATTATGAAAGGAGGATAAACTAGATTATAGATCTTGTACAATTCAAAGACAAGCTCATAAAAGACACCTTAAGTTTAAGGAGAAGCTGAAGAAAATATTTGATAGAAAATTCACTCCAAGAACCTTCCAAGTTGGTGATCTAGTTCTACTTTGGGATAATAGGAATGAGGAGAAAGGAGAACATGGAAAGTTTGATGCCCTATGGATGGGTCCCTATTCCATTTAATATCAAATTAGGGAGCATACCTTCTTCTTGAGAGGTATGGATGGTGAAATATTGGATTTGCTAATCAATGGAAAACATCTGAAACACTTCCTTGATTAAGTCCATAAGATGTGTACCATATTATATAGTGTTTTATTGTTTTATCTTTTTATTGTTTTGTTAACAATCTATTTCGAGCCTTACTTGTACATTTTCCCTTTGTGCTCTGTTTTGTATTAATTTATAAATTCAATTGATCTATGTTTATTAAGTTTACCATGCTTTTTTGAGATTTCATGAGCATTTGCTAAAATTGTTAAGTCTTGACTTTGTATCCCAATGGATTGGAACTTGGTCTTATGTTATATGATTCTTTGCATACCCATAAAGGGTATGTATCCCTGATATAGAGCCAATGTTAGTGCCCAAAATTTCACTAAAGTAATTGGGCCCTTGTTTATATCAATGTCTAATTCATTAACCTAAATTCCATATCTTAGTGTTCCTTTGGAAGGTGAAGTTCATGTAAAAATTTAGCTAAATCCTTTGTCTGGTATTTACTTGGTGAATGTGTCTTTCCCTTAGACTTTTTGGGATTTTTACATGAACATAATGTCTAATGGAAATAGGTCTTCATGATTTTTGTCTCAGACAAAATTTTTGAAGACTTGTTTCCATCAGACATTTTGTCTAATGCAAAAATAACAATGCAAAAGGTCCAAAGGAATTCAATGTCTTATTTACTTCAAGATGAGTGTTTCAAAAAATATCTGAAGGTTCATTTTTTATAAACTTTTTATTTGAAAAAAATCATGAAGGGTTATTTCATTTGGTCATTTTCTCTAAATAAAAATCCCAAATGGCTATTTCATTTTTTTTGAGTCAATTATTTTGGACACTTTTTTTGTTTATGACAAAATGTCTAAAGGGAACTTTCCCTCTAGGCATTTTTCCTGCACAAAAATGCTAAAATAATTAAAGGAGTTATTTAATTTGGTCAAAGGTACTTCTAGAAATACTGAAAGGTCATTTTTTCCTTTGCAAAATTTTTGAAGGGTTATTTCCTTCGAGCATTTTGCGCTTGCAAAATTCCCAAAGGACACTTACAAATTGGTCATTTTACCTTTGAAATTTTTTTGAAGGATCACTTCCTTCAGGCATTTTTCCCTCACAAAATTCTTGAAGGCCAGTTTCAATAAGTCCAAAGGGTAAGTCTGGAAGGTAAATGAAACCTCAAAACTCTTAATGGGCACTTTCAGAGGATTTAGAGGATACTTTCAGAAAGTCTGAAAGGCACATTTAAGAGATCTAAGGGCCATTCCAAAAGGCCAAATGGAAATTCTATAGGGAAAGTACCCTTGAAAAAAAATTTGAAGGGTCTATTTCATATGTTTGAAGGGTACTTCTATAAAATGTGTGTCATGTCCCCTTTTTAGTTGACATGTCCAGAGTTGATGGTTAGCCTATTATGCAACCCTCGTAGGCTGATGGGATGGATAGAGGGTCTTGATGGAGCTGGGCTTGGCTTTCGTTTGGGCTCTTTCAAACATGAATTAAGGGAGATATTAATATTTGATTGATTTAATTAAATATTAATTATTTGGTCTAATTTTAATTAAATATTAATTAATTATTAATATTTTGGTCTAATTTTAAGACCCTAATTCTAATTTAAGAAGCCCTAAGTCTAATTTAAGGAAATCTAATTTTAGCAAGCACACCTTTGGAGGATATAAGGGTTTCTCATGAGAGAGAGTAGGATTCATGATTGATTATTGATATTGATTCTTGTTAAGAAATTCTTCTATGAAGACTGAGCCAAGGGTTTTAGGATTTCATTTGCATTGAAGAACGTCAACTCTTCATTGTGTGCGATTCAGAGGTTGTGAGAGATCAACCGATCTATTGCCAAACTGAGAGATAACTTCATACAAAAGTTATCACAGGTGTTTACAAGTTTGAGAGATAACTTCATATAGAAGCTATCACAAGGGTTCACAATCTGTACAAATCCGTGAAAATTTGTACACACCAGTGGAAAGATCAGACACCGACATCGACAGGCAGAGACCTACAGAGACCGACATCGACTGACCTCTCACCAACATCAGCAGGTTAATGACCCTAGTCGACTGATGATGGTAGTATAACTGACGTTGGCGATTGTGTTTTTGACACAACAGGCTGAGACGTACCAGATCCAGATTTCTTTCCCAGTTTGTGGAATACTTAGGCTATTAAGGCTGTACTTTCAATATTCTTTGTATACTTGATAGAGGACCTCTATTATAAGCATATGAGCAAATAAATAAGAGATTATATTGTGATTTATTTTTCTATTTGAAGATATTTTGTAGAAATATAGATAATCAATTTAGAGCTTTTGTTTTGGTATCTGAAGGGATATTACAGTGGTATCAGAGCTTTTGTAGAAAAAAAGGAGCCCCTAAGTAAGGGACATTACAATTTGCTACAAAGCAGAAGTCATATTTTTTAGGCATTTTACACAAGAAAAAAGTCTAAAATAATTGCACCAAGTTGAATTTATATGGGAAAACTTTTTCATATAAAATGTCCAAAATAATTATCTTGATAAAAACATAAGGAGCTAAGTCTCAGTTCTTTTAACGAAAGTACATAGGTCCATTTATTTCGATAAAAGTGCAAGAGACTATTTTCTTTAGGAAAATTATGGAGTTCAATTTCTGTGGGAAATGTTTTAGACAAAATGTCCAAAACAATTTTCTTGATAAAGATAAAAGGCTGAAGACTCAATTTTTGTGGAAAAAGTGTGAAAACAAATCCTTCATGGAAATTGTCTCAGATAATTTATTTGAAATAATTCTCTTAACAAAACACCCAAGAGAATTGTTGTGGGATAATTATGTTGAAGAGAAAGCCAAAGCATAAGTGTTGAGGATAAACAGAAGCCAAAGATAGAAGTGTTAAATCAAAATAGCAATGCTAAAGATAAATACTCAAAAAAAAATTCCACAGAACAATGTCCCTAAAGAAATATTTCTAGGTTACCAATATGTTAGTCTCATAGACATATTTTAACAAATACATGAACATCCACTTTAATCTTTAGGGACTAGACATTTGAAATCAAATGCTCCAATTCAGGTGCATGGATGTCAAATTTAAGCCATGATATGTAGCTATTGGGATTAAAATGTTCTAGGATGGTCATGCAAACATCAATTTTAGAGCTTGTGAAGTAGTTGTTTATTTTCAAATGAAGGTAGATCCAATAGCATGCATTTGTGTAGAGTAGGATGATTTGGTGGTGCATGATTAAATTTTAAGAGTCAAAGGAATATAGGAAGCCCATAGGTTTTTTAAGTGGCACATGCTTGGGGCTAAGAATAATCCATATCCAATGATACCCCACCTCTCAGATCATGGTCTGATAGAGTGTGGCTGCTCACGAAATTGAGATCAAATGGTGTGATTTCAAAGTCAAAATATCAACCTTGTGATGCATGATAAGGCTTAAGCATGTTCCTATCAATTGATGGTATGTAGTTTAGTATACACATTCAAAATGATGAGGTATATTAAGTAAAGATTTCAAATCAAGCCCAAAGTGATCATAATGATGACACACGGTATGATGACATTACATAGAGTATTGAGCATCTAATGGCATTCAATCATTTGATTAAAATCAATTGGCTTGTGTTTGCTTAGGTAAGGAAGATCCAATGGTGTGATCCAAGACAAACTTTTCAAAGGGCTCAAATTACATGAGGAAATTATAAGTGTCCACGTTAAGGTTAAACTTGATGGCTCTTTCATGGATGTCTAAATGATTTGAATCATAGAAGAAATTCCATGAGTTATTCTAGAGAAAGTATTTATAATCATGATTATATATTATTTTCTATTTCATGTCACAATTAGATCAACTCTTAAACCATCATTGTAGGTAATGGGTTTTCCTTGACATGCACAAAGAAGAGATGTCATGTTGATAAGTTTCCATGATTCATAATTGATTAATAGGAAATAATTTCCAAATAAGTTACACATGAGGATAAAATCTATTTGGATTTTCAAATAATTTTCTCCCTCTAGCTGTGTAAGTGAGTGATGAAGGGGATCTTCAGGTAATTCCACATCAATAAAATATCTATTTGGCTCCTCAAATGAATATCCTCCTTCCAAGATCATGTGAAAGGCATTATCATCCAAAATATTAAATTATTTACTCCAATAATTTTTGAATCCTCATCATTCCTTGCAAAGGTAATTGTAACAATGATTCTTTCCTTTCAACAGGATGAAGATCTTAGGCATGATATGGAATTTTTTCCAATTTTATGTATCCTAGTGGACTTGAAGGCTTACTTTAAAATTTTCCAAGTTGTGACCCATAGTTTTAGATTCAAAAAAGTATAAATATGAGCTTCATCTTCTATTTTGGGGTTGTTGGTTATTGGTTATTATAGGTAATTTTATTTGTCTATTTTCTCCAAGTCTAGGTTCTATAGAAATTATTTTGGGATCAATTGTTGTGTGCATGTTTTGTCTACATTGATAATGTGGTTGCATAGGTACATACATTTTCAATCTTTGAGAGCGTGTTTATGTTTCCCTTGTTGAGAGATCAAGCTCACCATGTTTATCCTGATGGAAGCATTTTGAAGTGTTGACATCTTTAATATTTATTTTCAAGTCACTGGAAAACATTTAAGGTTATTTATTGTATCATGTTAATGAAATACAATAATATTTTTATAAGTTTTATTGATTGGATATTTGGGTTTGTGTTCATTACTAGTTTTAATTTTGAGCATGTACTCAGGTTATAAATCCCTTCCTACAGTTATCTTTGGAAATGTGTTTTTGAATACATTTTAAGGGCACCTTGGGTTCAAAAATTTAGTAGGATAAAGTATTTGAGATTCTAGTTTCAATGTATGTTCTTAATTTTTAGGGATCATTTTGTGTTTTCCATTATCATGTATTTGAATTATTCTACATATTTGCTAAGACATAATTATCATGAAGTTCTACTAGACACCCTATTATTTGGAAGCCACCAACATGCCACTTTCCATTTTATAATTAACTATAAACATGTCCTACCCTATCCTAACCTAAAAATAACACACTCTATTGCATATTATAAGGGTTACTTACCTTGAAAATGCACAATATCTTGCATATCTTAAATATGTTTGTAGTTTGTGCTTTAAATCCTAGCATTAAAATATTTTTAGTTCTTTTACTATTGAGGATTCTTTAGAATGAATATTAAAATCAAATTTTCATTTGTCTTTAGTAGCTTGTGTATGACATAGAGCATTTGTGAGTTTTGTATGACAACCCTTCACAAGTGAAGTGTGAAAACTTGGTTATGCCCTCATCATATTTGTTCTTTATGCCAAAAATCCCCATGGAGATTGAATTAGAAAATCCATCCATGTGAGAAAGCTACCCCATATATCCTCTCACATTGGTCCACATAGAGCCAAAAGTATAAGGTAACTAACAATACCCTTTGTAGGTTCCTCTTATTCATTTTCTACATTTAGTCTAATCCTGATGTGAACCCCTTCCCTAGCTATAGGGACATATTAGCAGGTTTTCCATCACTACTTGCCATTTTATTTTCAATTGTGTAAGGCCATGTGTATGAGGCTATTTCTACTCAAAATTCGCTTTTAGATCTAAGAGAAAGAAGAAACTAAAAAAGTAATGGACAAGGCATGGGAAGTACCTGGATGAAGATTGCGCACCGTAAATCCAGACGCTTGTGAGCACCCCTCTTTGGCTGTGGAGGAATGACACCTGCAACGAAAATAAACTTGGACAAGAGGGTATTAGATAGATAAGCAGTGGGTTGCCAAGCAAAAGCTTGTTCCCGGAAGTATAAGAACTTCCTCAAAGGGAGGTCAACCCACAGATAACAGATAGATAAAGACTAAGAAAATATAGGATGCCAGAATATAGAAGTGATAAATAGATTAGAAATGAAAGAAAACACCAATGATTACCTGAAAGGAGCAGTTAGGCTGATGACAGTCGCCGAGGTCGGAAATGTTGCCGGCGTCAGTTATGAGGTCTGCCGACGTCAGTTATCCTGCCGATATCGGTTGGGGAAGTGACCAGCATCGGTTGGGGTAATGGCCTGTGGTCAGGTCTGGGATGTGTTCTAGACTGTGGACAGGTCTGGGATGCTAAGAGGGTCGAGACAGAGTTTGGGGACGGGTCTGAATGGACTGTGGAGTGATCTTGCCCTGTACAGGGTCTTTGTTGGCAAAAAGGGGGATGAGGGAGTTGTCTGGGATTGGTATGAAGAGTGAGACAATGTGAGAGGAGGATGGACAGAGGACAGGTCCTGAGAAGGCTTTTCAGCCTCTCAGGGGGAAGGATGGAGGGAATAGGAACAACAAACAACTGAAAGCTTAAAGAACAGACTTGCTTACCTTTTGCTTGCTGAATGAAGTGTTGAAGAAGCTGTTGTTGAAGCCGCAGAGGATTCTGCAAGAAGAGAACTCTGATGAAGAACCTTTGCACCTGTTGCTGTTGTTGCACAAGGTCCAAACGGAAACAAGACGAATGCCAAAACACTAAGAGAGTTCTGTTTGCGAGCTCAAGGGTCCAGGGGGTGTAACGGATGTAGAAAGGGGTAATGAAGGATGCCGACGTCGGCAGTTTTGCCAACGTCGGCCGAAGGGTCGCCGATGTTGGCGGTCGCAGAATGGGGACAGAGGCTAAAAATAGCCTCTGCCCATTCTTGCACGCCGCCGAGCGAGGGGGTGTGGGAAGAATGGTCACGAGGATGCCAAAATGGGCGTGGGGGGAAGATAATGAAGAGATTTGGCCTAATAAATGCTAGGGGGAAGGTGGAGGGATTCAAGGGAGGATCCAAGGTGGCAAGGGTAGGGTGGAAAGGGGGCCAAGGCCAAGGGTTAGGATAGGGGTTTAAGACGAACAAGGGGGAGGACCAAGGTGCAGACACATTTGCGGTGTCTACATTTGCCCCTTTTTGTCTTGTTGGTTGTTCTAGACGAACTGCAAGACAAAAACAGGAGTTGGTTGCCCCAGAAAAAGGATGAGGTGTTCCCCCCCTCAAAGCGATAGTCGAGAGAAGGGAACCGAAGATCGAGTGTCGATTTGACAGAGAAAGGGATAGAAGAGAGTGAGTGAAAACGTTGCCATAGTCGTGATTACACGTAGTCCACTTCACGAGAGGGTCAGGTCAAATTGTCGCATGTCGAGGGTCAAGGAGTGCCAAAATTGAAGTAACCGGGCCCCAGCATTTAGTCGTCTGCTGATCGGGTCACTCAATTTAAGTTGAAGCTCCAAATGGTCATCGTGTTCTAGGTATCCAGGGCTTAGGAAGTGCTCCCAGAAACACGAAAAAGCCACAAGTAGTAGGGATCAACTGGCTCGCGATCCTATACTTGTGAAGGGTCAAAAATAGTCTATGGACAATTCTGCTAACCAACCGTGAGGTAGCACACACGCAAAAACAACCAAGGCAACACGCTGTCTTGGAAGTGGTTGAAGGTTGAAAGATGGTCATTGGTCAAGGGGATGGATGGACGAAAGGATGCGGCTGAGCTAACCCCAGAAGACCCCATGTCAACTGAGTGCTGCCTACATAGCCCCTGTGGTAGGGGCCTCAGGCCGATGTAGTTCTCCCTAAAAGGGAGGGAGGGTCAGAGGGATTGATTGGTCTTGGTCAAAGAAATGATTAGTCTTGGATAAAGAAAATGATTGGTCTTGGTCAAAGAGAATGATTGGTCTTGGTCAAAGTCGATGATTGGTCTTGGTCAAAGAGAATGATTGGTCTTGGTCAAAGTTGTCAATAGACTGGGTGTGGTCAAGGTCAAGGTCGCAGAAGAGAAGGTTTGTCCATAAAGGAGACGAACAAACGGGGGTGGTCGAGCTAACCTCAGAGGATGTGTTATCTGAGTGCTGCCTACATAGCCCTGGTCATAGGGCCTCAGACCAATGTAGTTCGGACAAATTGAGAAGATTGGTCGATGATGAGATTGGTCATGTGTTGAAATGACGAGGGTAAGAAAATGATGCTACAAATGGTGTATTCTGTAGAATTAGTCGAGAGTCTTTCATCCCTAGCAAGTTTCCATAGTCGCGATGGATATATGCTAAAAATGAATAGAAGTCTATTTATGCTTCAGCAAGTATTGGTTTATGCTTAACATAAATTGGGTCTAGTCGGTAGTTTCCATGTGTACTGGTGTCCATAGAAACTAGGATGATGTCAGCTGAAAATGATGAAAATGGCTGGGTTTGAGATGAGTCGCCAATTGATGCGGTTAAATGTGACTAAAGTGTAGAGAAAAGATGAAAGGCAAATTGCTCTTTCATTGACAAGGACCAGAAAGGAAGCATAGATAGGGGTTACTAGAACAAAAGCCCCGTTCATGCATTACGTCGTTGACCAGTGTTGTGTTAGAACGGTAATCGAACCACTTTGACATTAAAGTGAGCTCGAAGTCCCTTGAGCAGGTGAGAGGAAGAGGATAGGGTAACCCAGTCTAAGAGCAGGAATAACCTTGCCCCTTTTATAGGAGACCCTGAGACAACTACAAGCCAAGTCCATGACCCATTTTTTTTTTTTTTTTTTTTTTGAGTGCAGGCTGATCGATGCGGGAAGCCTACATAGAGATGTCATTTGCTTGGTGGTCATGTTGCGAAGCTGATTAATGCGGGAAGCTTCTAAGAAAGGTGTTGTTTGTAGCAAGATTAGTCATAGCCATCCTTCGAGGGAGTGGTCTATATTTTTGCTTTATAATGTTTGATAAGTTGGCCTAGCTGTCCTTCGAGGGATCAGTCTAGTAATACAGCAATGATAGTACAGTTGTCCTTCGAGGGAGCAGTCTGTCTTTTTGATTTTGACTTGATTTTGTGACCATGGATATGTTTTGACATTCTTGATATATTGTTTTTTTTTTTTTTTTGATAGGAATTTGAGTCACGGACAAGACTGTAGAAGTTCAGGGACGCCCCTTTTATTAGGACAAAGCATCCAGGCGTCATAAAAGGGTTGTAGAGGACTTGTTAAAGGGAAATAGGGTTGAAAGGGATGAGGATTAAGAGGACGAGGATTGCTCAAGGGACGAGCTCAAGTTACGTGTCAAGTAGACGAGTACTCGACTAGCAGAAGAATGGTCGAAGATGCAAGACAAAAAGGGGGGCTCAAGGTCTGATAAGTCCCTGGGCCATGCTAGTGCGTTAAGGTCTGAGTCAATTAGGAGCGGATTTGCCCCATTTGGCTCTTTCCAGTTTGGTCAGATGTTGATGGTGGATGTGAAGTTGACTGATATGGTTGTTGATTGGTCAAGACTGGTTGAATATTTTAGATAAAAAGGATTGGTTGAATGATATTTGATTGTTGATTGGTCGAGAGTTGGTTGAAGTGTGGTAAAATGTTTGGTCAAAGTTTGTCGAAGGTTTGGTTAAAGGTTTGGTCGATGTCATGGTCGAGGGTTGGTTGAGACTTGGTCGAGGTTTGATTGAATGTTTAATCGAAGTTAGGGTAAAATTGGATCCCCCCAGTCGCTTAGGGAGAATGTTGGATAAATTAGTCAAGGTTGACTGAGGCTTGGTAATTAAATGGACTGTGTTAATGTGAAATAATGGGGTCAAAGGCGGTAAAGGGACCATAGTCTGCCGTGGAGATCCTGATTTAAGCGATGAGGTTGGAGAGGTATGGGTCGGGGTTGATGTTTTGTCGAAGAGGTGGTTAAGAGGGTCCTTTGTGAGAAGGAAAGGATTTCTCCGTTGTTGACGAATGACAGCTTTGAGAGCACAACAATGCTCAGTGTCATGTCCCAGAGTGTGATGATAGTTGCAAAATTTAGAGTTGTCGAACCAAGATGGCCTTGATCTGAGAGTTGATGAATGGGGCGGTGTTGAAGGTTTGTTGATGACGTGGTCGAGAAGAGAGGTGTCATTCATCAGACATTGGTGAATGGCAACCTTGAGGGCACGACAATGCTCCCTGTCGTGTCCAGGTGTGCGATGATACGCACAAATGCAAGTGTGGTCGAACCAAGGTGGTTTAGGTCTGAGAGATTGATATGGTCTGAGAGGCAGGAGGTCGAGGTGAGATGACTGCAATAATTGCCGCAAAAGCAAGGTATAAGAACCAGCTAATGGGTCTAGATGTCTTATTGCAGTAGGGGTTGATGACTTTGGTTTAAGAGGCATAAGAGGCATTGGTCGATGGTTTGAGGGAGATACGTGTTTGATGGGTTGATAGAGTAATGGAGGCGACGTGCCTCTGTGAAGGATGGGAGTAGGCAGTACTCCTATTAAAGTGGACGGATGCGGGCCCAAGATTGAAGGCAATGATGAAGGTGGAGGAGAAATTCTCCGATGTGGTCTAGTGGCTTTCGTTAGTTTGGGTCGGGGACCACTATTATGTGAGGCAAGGTTAGATGTGGGTTTGGGTTTGGATGTGGATGAAGGTGAGTGAGATGTAACAATCTCAGGTAAAGGGCAAGAGGAAACCGTGACTGGGTCTTCCTCGATTGAAATGGGTAAAGAGACTGGTTCTTCTCTTGGTGGAGAAGAAATAGGAGAGTGTGGCTCCTCCAGATGGCAGGAGGCAGGGATGATTATGCCTTCCGCTTGTGCTTGAGGAGTAGGTAAGGTATGGTCATTGGATGAAGGTGGGGCTAATGGTGTAGGTGTGGCCAAGGCATCCCCCAATATAGGAGAAATAGATGAAGGACTAACAGGAGAAGAGGGTTCTTCATCTTGTGATAGACGAATAGGAGAAGACTCTTCTACCTGTGAAAGAGATTGGTCAGAGACAAGAGGTAAGATAGTGTTAATCATGTGAATGTCATGGTCATGAGGATCTTGGGTTATGGTTTGGACGTTGTTTTGAGTAGGCAGATGATTTGGAAAAGGGTGTTTGAAGATGTCGATATGTTGATTGCGTGGGGCGTTCGGGTTATCTAAAATAAGATCCCCCTTGTCGATCATGTCTTGGACGATGTTTTTGAAAGTTCAGCAGTTGTCAATGTTATGGCCTTCGACGCGGTGAAAGTGGCAGAAGTCAACCTCTCTATACCATGTAGGGAGGGTTTTAGAGGGGTCAAATTGAGGCGGTTGGATTGGAGGGAGATTGAGGACCCCCTACTTGAGAAGTTTTTCCAAAACGGAAGCGTATGATTCTCCAAGTGGAGTGTAAGAACGCTAGATATACCATTGTTGGAATTGTTTGGTAATGCTGGAAGATATCGAAGGTTGGGAATAATTCATTGTTGTTGAGGATGGTGATCCAATGACCACAGTGTTGGCCACTCCTTTGGACTTGGAGTTGGCAGAAGAAGAAGGTCTGGAAGAAGAATGGTCAGTAGATTTTGCGTTGGTATTACGCAATTTGACCTTATCTTCTTCAAGGGCACGGAGTTCAAGCTTTCGAGCCATGATGAAAGCTTCGTCAAAAGTGCAGAATGTCTGAATCTGCAAGGCAGAAGAGATGTGGTTGGCACATGCTCGAGAAAAGAGCTCGATGAGCTCGGGTTGAGGCAAGGAGAAGGAGAGCTGGTTAATCAAGCCTCTCCAACGAGCGATAAAATCGACTACAGATTCGTCGTCAAATTGTATGATGGAGTAGAGGTCTGTGATAGAGACTTGTTTAGTAATGTTAATAGAGAAATGGTCGAGAAATAATTGGGCAAGTTGGATGAATGAGAAGATAGAGTGTCTGGCAAGAGAACTATACCAGTCAAGGGCAGGGCCAAAAAGTGACATAGGAAACGTGCATAATAATAACGCATCGTCGTGGGCAATAAGGTAACAGGCATGTCTGAATGCCCGTAGATGTTGTTGTGGGTCTTCCTTACTCTGAAAGCGAGTGAATTTAGGAAGCTCCCAATGGTTAGGGTATGGTCGAATAGGAATGGAAGGATGAATGGGCTCATTGCAAATTTGCTCATATGACAAAGTATTGCTTGAGCCAGAAATGGAGGCTTTGAGACTGGACATTTTATCCATCAGCATCTTAATGATGTCTACTGATAGATTGGCAGGTTGGGCACCCCCTAGGTTGTAAGGCACTTGGAAGAGACTAGAGGAGGCGTGCGACATAGTCGGTTGTACAATGTACGGATGACTAGTTGCAGGGGCAGAAGTGGAGGCTAAGGGTGGTTGCGTTATGAAGGTTGAAGGTATAAGTTGACTGGGCACCACCAAAGGTGGTTGAATGGCGGCACTGGTAAAAAGAGAGGTTGGCACTCCTACATTTGTGGGCGCAAGAGTATGAGGGGTCGAGACAATCAAGTTCTGATATGAGGTAGAACTTGGTTGAATTGCAGGTGGTTGAGGGGGTAATAGAACCCCGATGGAGGTCGGTCTAAAAATAGACGGGAAGGCCAAACTTTGCATATTGGCCATGGTTGGGTTAATAGTCGAGGCGAAAGGCTGAGTCATAAAGGGTTGGGTGGTGAATGGTGTGGATGTCGTCGCCACGTCACCCGAAAGGTCTCGCGTTGGATTTCTCATGAGATAGTTTTGGAGGGCTGCGGTATTGAGGTCCAAGAATCTCTCGAAATCTTGGTCCCCTTCAGGGATGATGGGAATTTGAGTCAGGGTCGGGGTTGGGGTCGGTCCTGTAGGAGTTATTTTAGTCTCCGAGTGAAACTCCATGATAGGACTGGTTGTGGACGAGGGAGCGTGGTAAAAAAGGAGGGTCAGATTCTAGAAACTATGTTTTTGTAATTCCAGAAACTTAGAATGGAGTTTTTGACAGAGAAGGGACAGATTTTGGGTTGCTGGTTTTTTTAAAAAAAGGACAGTGACAGAGACTGACGTCAGTTGAAAAACTGATGTCGGTAATAAATATGGCCGACGTCGGTCAGATAACCGATGCCGGTAAGAGAGAAAACCGACGTCGGTATTAGAACCGATGCCGGTGACAGGGGAAGCCGACGTCGGTGGCAGAACCGATGTCGGTGACTGTGTTTTCCAGAGAACCAAAAGATTCTTGGAAAAACAATGAAGAAAGTGTCCTCACTCACTCAAACAAATAGATGAGAAGAGGAAAACAGAGAGCGACAGACAAGCCTAAGCGATAAATCTTAGGAATTAACCTTAGAAATTGTGGCTTATGCCTTAGATGGATGTTTGGGGAGATTGGCTGCAAGAAGGGTCCTAGAAGAAGGCAGTCTAAAGATGGTTTCAGGTGTTGTTTTAGGTGCTCAAAAATCTGTGTTAGGGTCTGGTACATGGCCTGGTGCTAAGGAGCAAGCTCCCCTCACTTCACGATTCCAGTGGTTAGCTGGTCTCGCTTAGCCAAGATATACCTCACCTAGAGTTTATACTCTGCCAGAGAACGGAGTGGGCTTCCCCCTTGGTGATGAAATCCAAGTAGGGTCACCGAGACGGGTAAGGTATCCGCTGGGGGATGAAATCCCAGTCGAGCCTTGTCTCAAGTAAGTTTTATGTTCGTTTTAGTGCATGTGGTTTGGTAGTGTAACATCAAGTGTCTATGGTTCATTTAATATGCGTCTAAGTTACTAGATGTGGACTAATGCAAGCACAAGCAGAAATGAAAGTGCAATACGTTTTAATGCCCAAGTCGAAATGTGATGTTGTGATGCAGACAAGTTTTGAGAAAGGGTCAAGAGTATGATGTTTAGACTAGTCTAGAACGTGCAAGAAAGAAAAGAAGGATTCGTTTTAGTTCTTGCTTATAGTGTCATTTGGAATAGAAGAAAGAGACAAGAGGGAAGGAGCCTAAATGCACCTAAATGAATGAAAAGGAAAAGGAACCCAGGAGGAACCTAGGGTCCCACCAGGCATGCCATTTATGTTTCTACTCAAAATTCGCTTTTAGATCTAAGAGAAAGAAGAAACTAAAAAAGTAATGGACAAGGCATGGGAAGTACCTGGATGAAGATTGCGCACCGTAAATCCAGACGCCTGTGAGCACCCCTCTTTGGCTGTGGAGGAATGACACCTGCAACGAAAAGAAACTTGGACAAGAGGGTATTAGATAGATAAGCAGTGGGTTGCCAAGCGAAAGCTTGTTCCTGGAAGTATAAGAACTTCCTCAAAGGGAGGTCAACCCACAGATAACAGACAGATAAAGACTAAGAAAATATAGGATGCCAGAATATAGAAGTGATAAATAGATTAGAAATGAAAGAAAACACCAATGATTACCTGAAAGGAGTAGTTGGGCTGATGACAGTCACCGAGGTCGGAAATGTTGCCGGCATCGGTTATGAGGTCTGCCGACGTCGGTTATCCTACCGACGTCGATTGGGGAAGTGACCGGCGTCGGTCGAGGTAATGGCCTGTGGTCGGGTCTGGGATGTGTTCTGGACTGTGGACAGGTCCGGGATGCTAAGAGGGTCGAGACAGAGTTTGGGGATGGGTCTGAATGGACTGTGGAGTGATCTTGCCCTGTACAGGGTCTTTGTTGGCAAAAAGGGGGATGAGGGAGTTGTCTGGGATTGGTATGAAGAGTGAGACAATGTGAGAGGAGGATGGATAGAGGACAGGTCCTGAGAAGGCTTTTCAGCCTCTCAAGGGGAAGGATGGAGGGAATAGGAACAGCAAACAACTGAAAGCTTAAAGAACAGAATCAATTAACAGACTTGCTTACCTTTTGCTTGCTGAATGAAGCGTTGAAGAAGCTGTTGTTGAAGCCGCAGAGGATTCTGCAAGAAGAGAACTCTGATGAAGAACCTTTGCACCTGTTGCTGTTGTTGCACGAGGTCCAAACGGAAATAAGATGAATGCCAAAACACCAAGAGAGTTCTGTTTGCGAGCTCAAGGGTCCAGGGGGTGTAACGGATGCAGAAAGGGGTAATGAAGGATGCCGACGCTGGCAGTTTCGCCGACGTCGGCCGAAGGGTCGCCGACATCGGCGGTCGCAGAATGGGGACAGAGGCTAAAAATAGCCTCTGCCCATTCTTGCACGCCGCCGAGCGAGGGGGTGTGGGAAGAACGGTCACGAGGATGCCAAAATGGGCGTGGGGGGAAGATAATGAAGAGATTTGGCCTAATAAATGCTAGGGGGAAGGTGGAGGGATTCAAGGGAGGATCCAAGGTGGCAAGGGTAGGGTGGAAAGGGGGCCAAGGCCAAGGGTTAGGATAGGGGTTTAAGACGAACAAGGGGGAGGACCAAGGTGCAGACACGTTTGCGGTGTCTACAGAGGTATACAATTGGGAACCAACAAAAGATATGAGAGGGCATGAGATGGTAGGAAAGTGTTCAAATTTTAGCAGTTGCTTAGTGACCATTGGAATTTAAATATTCAAATTTGTGAGGGAAAATTGATCTACAGTGTTTGTGCTATAACTTTTGATTTATGTAGAATTTGATCATGGTGTAAAATTCAAAGTTATAGAGGACTTCATGGTTCATCCAAAAAACTTGGTTAGAAGGTCTAATTATTTGAATAGTCAAATATATGGATCTTTAAATTTTATTGTGTATGTGTTTATGATCTACAAGTAATCCAAGAAGTGTAGTTGAGTTTTTCTTAATTGTATTTTGATGTTTTAAGATGAAATAAGTGTTGGAGAATGTTTTAGACTTCATGAGGACCATTTTTGTGGATTATGGAGGTTTGAGAAATAAAATTTCTATATTATAAAAGGCTTAGAAGTTGACTATGTGTTCATTATTGGTGATCATATGTATAGAATGATGTTTAGGCTAATTGTGTTATATGAAAAGGGCATTATGATGGATGTTGTCACTTAAGGTGTACCTAAAGATCATGTGGCATGGGTTTATGTATTGTTAAAGTGTTCTTGTGTTATTTGTTTTATTAGATAAGTGTCAAAGAGATGGATGGGTCTCCATGAGATCTATAAGGACTAATGAGGCCTAATTAAAAGGCATAATTTCTTAATTATGACCCATGGATGCTTTAGTCAACCTATAAATATGTTATTGACATATGTTAGATGTATTAAGGGCTAAGACAAGTATTATGTTCAACCTAAAATATTATAATCATGATGGATCTATAAAGGATAAAATCCAAGGTGGCGATTTCTAGACTTGTGAGAAGGGGCTCTAAGTGGAGGAAGAGTAAAGAGTTGAGAGGTGAAGGAGAGTAAGGGTGCCTAGTGGATGGATTGAATAATAGAGTAGGATGATGTCTATGTATGACCTATAGGTCATATTTTGATGTCATAAATAGTGCTCTTGTAGTTTTAAAGAATTGTGAAACAAAGACATATGTGAGTGTTTTGGAGTGAAGGTTACAATAAAGGGAGTATGCCCAGTGGATGGGTTATAGAGAAGAACAAGTTTATGATTATGTGTATGACCTATATGTCATATTTATGATGTCAAAAATAACACTCTTTTAGATTTGAAGATTGAGTATGAGTGAAGAGGTCTAAAGTGATCTAAAAGGATATTTTAGATTCCTTAAGTGTGAGTGAAGGATAGATGATGTTTATGTGATTTTGGTGGTTAAATTGAGAGGAAAATCATAATGTGGATTATGTGTATGATAATTTGATCATATTGTTGACATTATGACATAGTTGCTACTGAGAAGTGTAGAGTGATTCAAATGGTGGTTTTGGATGTTTGTGGCTATGTGAAACCAAGGGGGATAATATGCATTGTATCTCCATCAGATTGGTAGGTAATCAATGTTTAGGAGATGTTCATATCATATGTATTGGAAGGGTGCTCAACATTTAGGTTATAAGGACTTGACCATCTTAGGTGTAGGTGCTCCTTATGGAACATGTGTTTCACTAAAGTATGGTTAGAAGGACTTGACCATACTAAGGGTAGGTGCCCCTTGTGGAATAAGGATTTAACTAAATTTTGGTCAAAAGGACTTGACCATCCTAGGGAAAGGTTCTTCTTGTGAAATGGGTATTCCACTAAAGTCTCATGTTTACAATACCTTATAGTATAAGTAGTCCATGTATTTGTAGGACTGAGAGTGGATTTTATTCCCCATGAGGTTTTACCATATTAGATGTTGTGTTATGATGTTCTTCTCTTATTCATGCTTTGATGGTAATCTAGTTGCATATGCTTATTGTGTTGATTCATGAATGTCAATGAATTAGTTATAAGTGATCTAAAAGTGAAATATCAATTAATTGATTCACCCCTCTTAGTCATCTTATACCTATAATAATTGGTATCAGAATAGGTCTTTTGGAGGAAGCCTAATAGCTTGAAGGAGATCCTAAGTTATGTAAGATGGATAAGTAGTAGAATAAAAGAATCAGTAGTGGAAGGCTATAATAAAAGCATTTAAAGAGAAGATATGTAATTTGAATAAATATGTCAAAGGGGATGAGAAAGTTATCAAGGACCTCAAGGTTTAGCTAGAAGATGCCAAGGAAATTTTGAGTTTGAAAGAGGAAAATTATTCAAAATAAAAGGACATCATGTTTGATGATTTTTTCCATGACAGTGGAGAAGAAGAAGTGTTATATGATAGTGAGGAAGAAGAAGTGGATCTAAGAGTTGAGCTCATAAAGAGGAATCACAAGATGAGTTATGTGATCAAAGGTCTTGAAGCACAAGTTAGTTCTCTTGAGGGAAGTTTGTCAGGCAAGACCAAGAGAGATGAGAAGAAGTATCAAGAGCTCATCAAGTTTCTTGAAGAGATAAAATTTAGATTGAAGGATGACATGGATAAATAATCTAATAAGGATAAGGAGGTCATAAAATATATCAAAAGTTAATTAGAGGTTTCAAATGATAGCCTAAAATCAAAATAAGATGAGTGCACTCAACTGAAGACTAATCTTATTTTCCTAAAAGTTGAGCATGAAAAGGTTAAAAACAAGATAGGAAAGCTTGAAGAAGATCAGAAGAAATAAGAAGAAGCTAAATAAGACGAGTGTACTTATTTGAAAGTTGAAATGGAATCATTTAAGTTTGAGCATGATCTTGTTGTATCCAAGTTGGATAAGCTAGAAAAGAATCATAGGAATCCTGAGTATGTCAAGGAAAATGTAAGCTTTAAAAGAAATGCAAGAAGGTCTCTTAGAGAACCAAATGCTTTAAGGTATGATATTTTATTCTATATTAATTTTTATACATGTAATAAGTATGGTCATAAAGATAAGGATTGTAAAAGGAAGTCAGTCAATTAAGGATATCCATGGAGCTATTATAGAAGAATTTTTTAGCTAAAGATTGATTACAATTCAAATATGTCAAAAGGTATGAATGATGTTATTTATTTCATTTTTCATAAGAAAGGTCATATTTTTAGACTTTGTCTTAGTAAATTTGATAAGCCCTAAAGTCATTTAAATAAGGGAGGGACTCTTATAAATCATATCAAAAGTCAAAACGTGATTAGAGATATAAGGTAGTTAAGGCTAGTCCTATTGAACTCAAGAATCAAAATTCTAATATTGTAGAAAATGAATAAATTTTGGAGGTGTCTCAAGAATGCCAAGGAAGTTCAATTTCAGTCAAAATGTAGAAGAAGGTGGATGATCCAATAATCAATTTAGTCATACCATTCAAGGACAAGGAGAATCTAAAACAATGATCTTAATCTAATGGTTTAATTGTTGTAGTTGAATCATTTTTAGGTAAGAAGGAGTTTCATGATTGCCAATAGTTTTTGTTGTTTTATTTCAAAGAGAATGTGTTAGTTGAAGATATATGCCAATAGCTTGTGTTTTCATCATGCATTGTTAATGAAATAAAAGAAGAGATGGATGTTAAGCAAGTTGTTTCAGTCAAGAAAAGGAAGAAGAAGAAGATTCTTCATTATTGTGATGAAGACTAGTATGATCCTCTGTTCTAGGTCCTTGTGAACTATATATGTCTTTATTGTAATTCATGAAGACATTTCTTAGTTTACTAAGTTTCTATACTTAGCCAGACCATCACTACATGTCATGTAGACATGTATAATCCAAAATGTTTGTGAATTTATTTTAGGTACTTATATATTAAACAATGGTGAAAAAAATTCATGGTGATGTTTTCTATAGTGTTAAGAATGTACCCTAAATATTTGGAGTTTCGAAGTGTTTTCTAGTTTTAGATATAAATTTTCAAAGTTACACTTGCAGATTGTGATGGGATAGAGACTGTCAAGATAAAATACATTGAAGCTTAAGGTCATTTACTCAGTATATCTAACACTACATGTTAAACTATGTATCTTGATCCAATCATGTGCTTTAAAGTCAATATGTCAAATAATGAATGCGCTAGTGACATGTGTCACATTCACAGAGCTTGGATAGAAGATCAATGGTGAGTGTATGTTTGTACTATCAAAAGGTTGATGGTGTGAGTCAATGTCAAGGATTAAAATGGGTATAAGGAAATTACATATTCTAAGTGGCATAATCATAGGATATTAGATATTATATAAATGGTGATCATTGGAATCTAAAGACCTGGTTAATCCACAGAGATCATTAAAGACCATTTGTTTCAACTTGTTAGGAAGTAGCGAGATGATGACAAGTGCTCGATGTTTAATGATAAGAAGAGGTAAATACTAAGATAATTTAAATGGAGATCATTGATGCGTATTCATTCAAGATATGATAGGTCATGATATGATGACAAAGTGTTTGAAGTTTAACAGTTGCTCAGTGACCATTAGAATTCAAATATTTTAATTTGTGAGGGAAGACCAATCTATAGTTTTTGTGCTATAACTTTTGATTTATGAAAAATTTGATCATGGTATAAAAGGCAAAGTTATATAAGACTTCATGGTGTATATATAGAACCTAGTTATAAGGTATAATTGTCTGGACAATCAAAGATATGGATCTCCAAATTTGACTATGTATGTGTTCATGCTCTGCATGTAATCTGAGAAGCGTAATTGAGTTGTTCTTAATGGTATTTCAATGTTTTAATATGAAATAAGTGTTGGAACATGTTTTATCCTTAGTGGGAACCATATTTATTTATTATAAAGGTTTGACCAATCCAAATTATATATGATCAAAGGCTTAAAATTTGACTATGTGTTCATTCTCGGTGATCATATGTACATAATAATGTTTAGGATATTGTGTTGTAGCAAAAGAGTGTTGTGATGGATGATTTCACTTAAGGTGGACTTATATATTATGTGTCATGGGTTTATGTATTTTTAAAGTGTTTTTGTGTTCTAAGTCTGATCATTAAAGTGTCAAAGATATGGATGGATCACCATGAGACCTATATGGGCTAATGAGGCCTAATTAAAAAGCATAACTACTTAATTATGACTGATGGATGATGTGGATAACTTGTGAAGATGTTATCGAGATATGTTCAATATATTAATGGATAAGAAAAATATTATTTCTAACCTATAATATAATAATCATGATGGCTCTATAAAAGGTGAAATCAAAGGTGGTGATTTCTAGACTTGTGAGAAGGGGCTTTAAGTGGAGGAAGAGTATAGAGTTGAGAGGTGAAGGAGAGTAAGGGTTCCTAGTGGCTGGATTAATGAATAGAGTAGGTTGATGACTATGTGTATGACCTATAGATCATATTTATAATGTCAAAAATAGTGATATCATAGGTTTGAAGACTTGTGAAAGAGAGGCATGTGCGAGTGTTGTAGAATGGAGGTTAGAAGAAAGGGAGTGTGCCTAGTGGATAGGTTATAGAGCATAGTAGGTTAATTATTATGTGTATGACCTATATGTCATATTTATAATGTTATAAATAGTGTTCTTGCAAGTTTGAATATTGAGGATGAGCAAATAGTTCTAGAGTGATCCAAAAGGATATTTTAGATGCCTTGAGTGTGAATGAAGGATATATGATGTCTATATAAGTTTGGTGGTTGATTTGAGAGGTAGATCAGAGTGTGGAATATGTATATGACCATTTGTTCATGTTGATGAGGTTGTCACAAAGTTGTTTCTAACAAGTGTATAATGATCCAAAATGTGGTTTTGGATGTTTGTTGCTATGTGAAGAATTAAAGAAGGTTAATATACATTATATCTCCATTAGAATGGAAGGCAATTAGTGTTCAAGAGATATTCATGTCATAGGTGTTGGAAGGGTGCTCAACATCTAGGTCAAAAATAATTGACCATCATAGAAGTAGGTGATCCTTATGGAACATGTGTTTCACTTATGTCTGGTCATAAAGAATTGACCATCATAGGGGTATGTGCTCCTTATGGAACATGTGTTTCACTAAATTCTAGTCAAAAGAACTTAACCATCTTAGGCACATGTGCTCCTTGTGGAATGGGTTTTCCACTAAAATATCATGTTTATAATACCTTATAGGACAAGTGGTCAATGTGTTTTTATGATTGAGAGTGGATTTTATTCCCCATGAGGGTTTCCCACATTAGATGTTGTGTTATGATGTGTTTCTCTTATTCATGCTTTGATGGTAATCTGTTTACATATGCTTATTATGTTGATTCATGAATGTCAATGAATGAATGATAAGTGATATGAAATTGAAAGATTAGTTGATTGATTCACCCCCCTTCTCAATCATCTTACACCTCCAACAATTGAGCCACATACACAAGAGTGTGAAAGGGAGAAATAATACAAGTTGGTACATTTTTAATCATCTCAATGGGACTATCACATGTCATTGAATAACCTTACGTAGAGAATACATTCACCTTAGCTATATTTACATAAGTGTAAATAGAAAATTTATTAAAATAAATCTATATTTATAGTTCAACATTACAATTTATCATACCTCAGTGAGTTACTACGTAAATGAAATCTATATAGTAATAACAACATATGCACTAGTATATGAACCATAATCTATATGTGAAAATAATGGGACTATCTCCTTCTTAAAAATAACAAATTTATATAAATGTAATTAATTATCAGAATAAATACAAATATATGTGGAATGTACCATGTAAAATATTATTAAATTTTATTCTTTTTTCTACAACAAATAAAATATATAACAAACATGCAAAATCAAAGTCAAGGTGTCCACCAAAATGTACATGACGAAAATTCATTAGTCATAACCATTACATCTATGCCCTCAAAAGAACTAACATCCTCATTTTAAGGGCCAATGTAAATAAAAACACATGATCTACAATGGTGTGGTCATGTAATAAATCTAGGTGGAACATCCCCATGTCCACCATCTATAGCATCAATGTCATAAATATTACATGTATGTAGAATGAGGCTATCAACAAGTGAATTAAGCACACTAAAAATCTGAATCTCTAAATCCTCCTTCTCTACAAAGTGAATTTTCTCATGTTGAAGTGGATTTTGGATACATACTCTTTTAGGTTGATTAAGTGCATGAAATGCACCTAGTCTATCCTAGAGAGATCCTTTTTATTAGCCCTAATACTCTAAGTAGTGAAAATAATTATGAATCTAATTGAGGATAAACTCAAAATATAGTTTCCTCAAAAAATAAAAATGAACCTCATGGTTTTTACAAGGTGAGTAATAAAAAACCATTGAGCATTAGTCCCAAAAATTGACTCTTATCAAATTATGTTAGAACTGATTGATTAGAAACCATTTTCATGATAATGGAGGTGGTGAATTGGTTTATGGATCAATTAATAATGCATAAATTTTATATTTTGTTGTTTTTTACCTATCAAACCATCCATTTATAAATTGTCAACTTAGTAAGACATACATTTCTCTCTATAAGATATCAATATATCAATGTCACATGTTATCGAGTCAACTTGGCCTAGTAATGACTCTAAGGTATTTTATAAAGAAGTAAATTGGTTGTTCATAAAACAAGGGTCCCTCACTCTCTTAATTACCTCATCAATTTATATTCTATTTTTTTCTATATATGAAGCCAAATCCTCCTAACTACCTAGGGGGTCTTATGCAAGTGTAGGAGGGTTAAGAGGGGTAGGAGGAGTAGGAGGGTTTAGTGGGTTATTTTATTTTTATTGAATTTACACATCTTTTATTGTACTCCAAGGATCTAAAAAATATAAAAATATATGTTTGAAAAAAATCAAATCCAAAAAAAAAAACTATAAATGGTAGGAAGTTAGTTTTCTTACCTCCTATTTGACACAACATTATCAATTTGTTGAACTTGGTGTGTGGTGTATGAGTGGAAAAGAGTTGTCTCCTCTTAGAAAGTGTATTGAGTGTAGTCTGGTAGAATGAAATCAAAGATGAATTTAAATTGAGAGTTTTTTAATTATGTTATAAATAATTTGTACACATTATAATGCTTATGTGTTATAATGCATACACATTTTATGCTTCATATTTATAAAGCCTAAAACGAGGAATGTGTGCACATTATTAAAATAACATATACACATTTAAAACCAATTCACAAAAACTTCAATTAATTCACCACCCCAAAAAATTTACACTTACCCAATAATTAATTAAGCCTTTGGGTCCTTGGAAAATATTTTCCAAGTCTTAATATTATCTTTAACTTTATAAAATATTTTAGCTTGAACAAGCTTCCAATGTAAGGACTCATGACCTTTTAACTTTATGTTGGTAAAATTTATTTGATTTATATATTACATAATATCATAATGGAAATACTTATCAAACTTGTTCATCTATTTAATGAGCTATTTAAGTTTCAAAATTTAAGATTAATTTTAGGGGTTCAACTTTAGTTCAAAAATGGTTCTCAAAATAGCTAAAAAGAATTAAGATTCAATTTCATTTACCTCTTATTTAGTGATTTCAATATATCTTTCATAATCCAATACCTTGGCATATTAGTATATGTTATGTCCATAGACTATAATCTGGCTTGCATATTTCTCATTAATCCTTCTAGATTTACTAATTTTTATGTTTCAACCACTCATGGTATTACTTTCACTTAAACTACCTCTTTGTGCCATTTAAAATAATAAAATTCATTTGAATATATTTGATTCTTATCTATACATATTATACTAAAAATACTCACTAGAATATGTCTCCAATTAATTTCAACCAACACTTGTAAATGTGAAAAACAACACTAGCCTCCACAAACTAAAAATTTACTTTGCTACTAAATGAAGTAGTTATAATTAAGGGTCTCAATCACTACATGCATTAGACCCTATAACCTTAAAAAATAAAATTAAAAATATGCAATAAAATTCAATAATATTAAATCACATCCTTATTTAATTTCAACTCTATGAAATGACAACAAACACACATTGACAACAGAACAATCTCTAATTATATGTGTTATAACATTATACGCTAAGATCTCTTCTTGATCACTAATGACAATTTAAATTTTAATTATATAGCATAATATTCATTATGTTCTATGATCATCCTCTTTTTATATACCCCTATCATGAGTGTAGGGTCATGATTCTAAAGGTGAAATAGCCACACCCATACATTAAGTGATTAACAACCCACAATAAAGGTTAAACTCTTTACATAGTCCCCCATGATTATATATCATAATAAGGAATATTAAATATTAACATAACACATCATAGGTAACATGTTATCCCATTTTTCAATTCTAATCTAGAATAATTTAAAATAATAATCTAGATAGATGAGAATTAAAACCTTATACCATTCATTAAAACACTAATACCATTAGATGTCTCCATCATCTATGTGGTTCAATAGTTAGGTATAATAATCTAAAATGAACATGTTGTCTTACATAAATGCCTATATATATCATGAATATGTATTATTTCAAGTTTCCAAAATGGATATTGAATATGTGGTAATGTTACACCAACTATGGAATTTATACATTAAGTGTATTCATGCTGGACTATCTACATATGTCAGTCCCATGTTCAAAAATTATCACAAGCTAGCATAATACTTCAATACTAGTATATGTCTACTCCAAGATGTTTGGTAAAAATATTTTCATTCTTTATAAATTATATATATTTTTCTGTAACTCTAGTGAATTCTCTTATATTCTATAAGATACCTTAAACCTTTATAAATTCCTCGAAAATATATGCAATATTACTATAAACACTCAATTATCATCACCTTCATGTCAAAATCATAATTCAAACAATTTTTTGTAATAACATAAAAATCACTCAAACACACAAATTAGTCTAGACACTGGACTTGCATATTCTATAACATATTGGTACATCCTTGATTGGGGTAATATATTGTATGAAATTATCAACTTCATCTGATTCACCCTGAGTCAAATGGTAACATTGCAAGAGATGTTTTTTGTTTTAGTTAGGTAAAATAGTTTCTTCAAATTTTGATATTGCATAAATCATCTAGAAGAAAATAAATATTAATTACCCTATAAAATAAAATCAAATGGCTAAACATAAATCCATAGAAATTGGCTAATTTATAATTATCTAATATTGAAATATTCAATAAATATATGAATTTATGACATCATCATGACATCACATAGAAATGTTTTCAAGTATTAACATTAATGCAATAAATATCAACATGAATTTAGAATTTATAGTATATACTTCATTAATGCATCCTCTTTCCAAAATATTTATTTCATTATGTAATCAAATTGAACTAATTTATATCCATTCATTTGGATTGACATCTAATGGCTACAATCAATATAATCAATGTATAAATAGAGGATGACCCCTCTAAGCATAATAATGTTTTTTGTGAAAAGGAACACTATAGACATACAATGAAAATATTCAACATTTCTTCCACTCTTCATCAAAACACTCATAGACAAGAGGTGATTCCATCAAAGTTTACAAATGACATTGATAAATACTCCTATCTATACAATTTGGGCACATATGAAACTTGAATCAAGATGGAGAACAAATCCATGGGAAAGGTATAGAATTTGGTTTTGTGTTTCTATTTTTCTTTGTATGGTATTAAATGTTGACCTATCTAATCAATTATGACTAAGGTGTTGCGTTCATGAATTTCTTTGTTTTGAATGAATTGACTCCTCTTGTAATCTTAATCTAAATTTGACATGACTAGTGAGACCCACACACCCCATAATATCTTTGGGAACATTATAAAACCTCATAAATTAGATACAATTATCATTTTGACAATTTTCTATTTCATGTCCTCTAATTTTTTCATGTTTTTATTTTTCTACAAATCAGTGGAATCACTTTGTGTTTTGATGGGATTGATCCATGTAGATGGTGGTATTGACCTACATAGTGATGATATCACTCTTGTGATACTTTATATCTCTATGTGTTTCTAGGAAAATGGTGGGATTACCCTACTAAACAAAAATATCACACTATAGATCGATGGGATAACTCTAGTGCATTAAAATTATCAAATGATATAAATGACCAAGTTAATGAGAATGACTTACTAAACTAGGGTATCATCCTAATAAATCATTGGATTATAAAGGTAAACTTATCTATTTTTTCATTTCCAATAATTTTATGAAATCAGTGATATTACCCTAGTAATTCATGATATCACACTATAAATTAGCAATATCACCCTGATAATTGATAGAATCACAAGTTCTTTGTCCTTCATTGTCTCTCTATAGAATGGAAATATTTCCATACTAAAAGGTATGATCAATTTGTTAAATGGTGATATTTAATTATGTATTTTTCCCACAAACAAAAAATATATTATTAACTTCCCAAAGTTTTTAGAGACCAATTTTGACAGTTTTAACCTTTTTGTTGTAGATTTCCTTAGTTGATGAAGTGGATTTAATTCCAAAATATGAGTTTTTTAAAACTCACATTTTATTCTAGTGTTTAATCAAAGAACCAAAGTTTTTATTTAATTCTCTAAGAAAACTTAATTTATTTCTTGATTTTTTGTTTCTTTGTTTTCATTTTTTTTTGCAATTTATCATGCCTATGCTCTACCCTTGCCCACTTTTGGAACTGTTGACCGAATTTGACCCAAAGTTAAATTTGGTTCAAACCTTATTATTTTTAAATTTTAAGTAGGTTCTCATGTGTCTTATAAGGTGTTATTTTGGACTATTGTCTCACTCATCCTCCCCTAGTCCTTGTTGAAGTCTAGATTCTTTGTTTTAGGCTGGTCAACTAAAGTCAAAGGTTGGTCAACCATAGTCAAAAGTAATCAAAGGATAAAATTGTGTTTAAAATGTCTTAATTTTTTCCTTAATATGTTTTAATATTTTTATAAGTCATAAATTGGTCATAGGTCTTTTCTCATGTGGAAAAGGGGCCTTTTTGTCATATTTTAGCCCATTTAATGACTTGTGCATATTTTTATGCAAGAAAAACTGAAACCAAGGTGAGTTTCAACGTGGATAATTTTATTATAATTTTAATAACAGTTATATTTTATACAATAAGTAGTTATGTCCAGTGGATGGTAGTTTTCCCTAAACAATAGGAAATATTAGGCACTTATACAGACTTATCAAGTCCGCCATTAGCTAAAAAATTGAGAATAATAACTCTTCACCTCCCATAATAAATTTCAATGATTTTTTTTCAATAATAATTCAAAAAAAATCATCTATAACTTTTTTCTTCCATTTTCACTTGGCAAGCAAAAAAGGAACAACTTCATGTACTTGGCATGGGCTATACAGGTGGAATTTGGAGGATTGATTATTGGGGTGGATATTAATCTAAGTGAACTTAATTTTTGTAAACATAAATTAATATTTGGTGCATTCTCCTTTGAACCATCATTTTTATCCTAGGTAGCTTTTTATGCATGTTCAACCATGAGGGGTCCACTATTTGAGCTTGTCTTATAATTTAATGTTTTGGATTAATAGATTTGGGTGTTTTAGGTCTCTCCACATGATTTTAAATATTTTTCCATTATTCTTATTATTTTTTAGAGTTCAATTTTGTGAGAAAGCCTCTTCTAGGCTTGCAAAATGGCTAGTTTGCATTCACAATCATCTCATTACTTTGAAAATGTTTCCTTCACATCAGAGATGATGTTTTGATGATGTTTTGGAAATCATCATAGTGTATGATGAGAATTAAATTGTTGATAATTTCCCTTTAGGTGATTTGAAAGCATTCCTTTCATGTTCCTTGCCATTTTAAGATTTCCTTATATGTCTCAGTCATAAAACTCCATCTATAAGAGCATGTTAACATCACAAATGTGAGTTTGAATGTTTGACATTATTATTAATCTCTTGGCATCATTAATATGGATTTTAAAATTATATGTAAGAATGTAGGTGTTATAAACTTGCATGTTTAGAGAATTTTCTCAACTCTACCTGTATGGAAGGAGATGATCATCTATGCCTGAGGGCATAGATAAATTTTTTGGAGTTGTGCGAATAGATTGGTCAATCCAATCTGGTATTCCTTACTATAAGAAGGCATAGATAGGCCTATTGATCATCTCAGTTTGGAAAGGGAAGTGTCAAAGCATCAATTGGAACCTTGGATTGTACTCAGGCCCTTTTGCCCTAAAAATGTCAAACTAAGGCCTTGAAGGTTTTTAAGAACCTTAAAAAATTCACTTTTTAGGTGATTCAAGCCTTTAAATTAGACATCTTGATATCCATATCCACACACAAAAATTTTAACAATTTCTAGAAGCAAAATATGAGTGATGTTTAGATTTTATAAGGTCTAAAGATGGCTAAAAACCACTAAAATACGGAGTGTTAACTACAAGATACTGATCAAAATCTTAATTTGCATCTCATTTTGATGATCTTAGAATATGCTATCAATTTTAATGATTATAGTGGTTTAAGTTATATTTCTAGTTAAGAGAGCATGAGATAAAATGAATCCAATGTCTTGAACCCAAATACATACTCCTCTATTTGTACACATGACTATGAGGAGCCACCTACAGGCATATAGGTCAAGAATTGTGAAATAGGCATTATCATGGATGAGGTGAAGGATAAATTTATGGTTTTTATGGAAAAAAATACATTAATTCCATCAATTACACCATGATAAAGTGTATTATATCCTAATAAATAACCTATTGGCCTAAAATGAAGGAAGGGATAGTCACCTACAGCTAAGCAGGCAGTGAATGAGGAATATGACATTTAGAGGAGTATTAAGGTAATTATAGGATAAATAAGGATAAAAAGTTAAAAAATTAGTTACCTGGAGATATAAAGGAGTTTATAAATCATAAACCAAGATCAAATCCATGTTACTCTAACCTCTCATCACCTACAGGTGGGGTCTTAGGACTGTCTCAATCTAAGAGGACAGTGATCAATTGGAAGGCCTAAAAAGCCAAGATGCTAGGTTTGAAAGATGGGATCACATTGGAATAAGTATATGAGTAAATATTTACTATTTAATAAAGGCACAAATAAATAGTACCCATGTTCACTGTCATAGTTAGATAGGGGCATAAGCAAGAGAAGGACATGTTGAGAGGTTGATGCCTAAAGAAGGGAAGGAGAGTTTAAAATAATGTGATATCTATTAATCATGAAAAAATTAAGTAAAATATATTTCCAATACATCCTCAAGCCATCAATGACACTTATCCTGTAAGCAAAATAGACTTACACCGTATAGGTAGGGTTGAGAAAGCCTTGTTCCAAGAGATGAACTTGGAGATTCTACTTAAGAGAGAGGTTTTTAGTGTATTAATAGGTTAAAATGAATTAAATGAGGGTAAATAACATTTATTAACACCTTATATTCATTAAATAGGTTTAGAAAGAGCATTCATGAGGAGGTTTGAACAAGGGCATGCAAAAATAAGGTTTTTTACCCATTTTTTGAAGAAATTAGGATGGTTAGACCTCCTAAACATGGAATTGGACCAATAAATTTGGTATAGTTGGTCACTATCACCATTTGTATATTATAAAATACTCATTTTTCCTAACAAAATAGGCCTAATACTCTCTATTTTATCTTAGATTAGGGGCAGCCCCTTCATGCACAAGAATGGTAGTTTTGGGGAAAAGTGATGAATTGATGATCTCAAGGAAAGAAAAAAGAAAAATAAATGTTATATAATCTGGGGGATAAATTAATTAACCTAAGAAAACTTTCTATAAGTCTTTAAATTAAATATGGTACCTTACACAACAAGGGTTGTAGTCAAGTGTGAAGGGAAGCCTTAAGGCTAGAAGCCAAATTGGAGGTCATAAATATTTTCAACCTAATATATTATTTTAAATTGATAAATTAATGTTTTAAGAGGTATTTTTGGTTTTTCTAATCCATAACATTGAAAATATAACCATTTTAGGGTCAAGAGGATATCAAATATATAGGTAGGCTTATTGGCAAGCCCTAAGCCTAAAACCAAACAAGGGTCAATTTCCATTTCAAGATTTTGGAAATCCATTATAATGGTTGTAGGAAGTTTTTAGGGTGTATATAAAGATTTTATGACCTTTATTTTGAAAATAAAGTCTCCAAGAAGCCATTTTTGGCTTAGAAAGCATTCAGACCCCACCAAGAAGCAAAAAATGAGCTCCAATGTCAAATTGAAATGATTAAAAATTCCACCAATATTTCAATGGGATCTTGATCCATTAAAGGAATTTTAAGGAGTTCATTGAGGATCTATAAGTTTAATTTTATTAGAACTCCAATGTGCCATGGCTATGAACAAATGCTAAGAATGAAAATCACTCCAAAACCCTTGCAAACCCTTCTCAAGGACTCAATTGGGGAGAAATTGAAAATTAATCATGAAGATGGAATTAAAATTCATGAAGCTTTGAGTACTAGCATAAGGCTCTCCCAAGCACCCCCTAATGACATTTTGATATACAAAACTATATGAAATAGGGTAAAATAGGGATTATTTTGACCATTTTTGGTGTTCTATAGGCATGATGAACTTTCAAGAGGCCAAATCACTTTTGGAGGAGGTTTTATGAATTTTTATAAGTCCTCATGGTCATTGGATAAAGTTCCTAAGCTCCTAAGTGTTCTTACTAATTCTCTCAATTCAGTCAGTCTAGTGGTCTAGTTAGGGGAGACTTATAAAAAGTCATGAATCTTCATTTTAGGAGCCTTTTAAGGCCCATTTATTGTAAATTATGGTATTATAACTCCTTAAAATTGTAATTCCTCTACTTTTATGGATCATATTATAGGTTTGAAGAGATTGAAGGTGACAAGTGTGAGAGGTGAAGGGAAAAGAGCTATTTTGAGACTTCCAAGTATACTCATGCATGAATAGAATGATAGGAAGGTTTAGGAGCCTATCCAATACATGTGAAAGATTATTAGTTACCACCCTATTTATATAAATCATAAAACTTGACTAGTTGAAATCATAAGGTAGTTTTAGAATTTTCTAAGCAAAAGGAGTTTCTTGACATTTTGTAGGTTCTAAATGATTGTAAAAGACACTTGTTACTCTTGATGTTTCATGGATCACCCCATCTCATCATCAACATGCATTGTAACTAAATTTATATTTTGGACACTTGTCCTTGTGCCTCTTGGACTCCCTTTCTCTCTCTCTTCCTCAAATTTCTATAAATTGATCCATTTTTTGCTCTTGTAAAGGACCACATTTTTTTAGTATGGTGAATCCCTACTAAAATGACATTACACTTTGATTTTAAAAATTTAATATAAGTCTAATTATAATTTGTGAACATTTTTTTTAGTGTGTGAGTGAAGTATAGGGGAGCTAAGTGATAGTATCATCCTTACTCTGTTTATCCTTCATGTTTAAGTAGGGGTTATGATGTTAATAGGTCATGTGAAGTGTTTTTAATGTAATAATATCTCTTTCAAGTATTAAATTATATCTATGGTGTGTAATCTAACCCTTAGGTCAATTATCTTGTTTATTTTCCCAAGCATGTTACCTTCACATTGAATCACTATGTTAGGATCTTTCAATGCATAGAATTGGTCTTGGAAAGAATTTTTGCTCAAAATAAAAATGATAGTATATGGGATATATTATTGGTGGATCACCTCTCTATCATATTTTAAATTTTATGCAAACTCTTGACTCTTTTCATGAATAATCATTAGATTAGGTGATAGGCACTTAGAGAAGAATTTAAGGATCTATCCCTTTCAATCCTAGAGATTCATCTCTCCTATAAGTTCCCACAAAAATGAGAGATGATTCAATGTTACATTAAATTTAGGGAGCCTAATATAGTTTCCTAGGGTGAAAAATTTGATGATAATAGTTATGGAATGCCCAATGGGATATATGGACCTAATTATTCACATGCCAAGGTGAATGCTAGTCTTGACAAGCCCAAAGTTAAAGAAATGTTTCTAATCCAGCATTGTCAACTCCAAAAGGTGATAATATATGGTTTTAGATCAATTCTTTCACATTTTACTTCATCATACTCATGAGATCATCTTCTAGTAAAGTTTCATTTAAGTCCTTATACTTGAAACTCTTCTTGAAGAACAACACCTTGAACTATTCTTAACTTTTAGAAATCCTAAACAAGAAGGTTTTGAAGAGGAAGAAGAATAAGTGGAAGAGATAGGAGATCAATAAGAAGTAGAAGAGATAGGATATCAATAGGAAGGAGAATAAATGGATAGGCAACATCCTTTCCTAGCCTTCAACACCTAAAATCTAGTTAACTCTCCTACATATGATCCTATTCCTCCCAATGCTACCAAAAATCTTCCTAGATTTAATGGAGAGGGTAATATTATCCCATCTAAGCAAATTAGAGACATTTTAAAATTTTGAAATTTTCATAATGTTACTCAAGACAACATATCCATTAGATTGATTCTCATGTCCTTGAAGGGTAAGACACTTGATTTGTAAAGAACTTTGGAAGGTGGTTGCATCATAAATTGGGATGAATTTGGAGAATTATTGGTGAGTAGGTTTGAGAACAACACCAGCTAAACGTGATAAATGTCTTAATGAATCCATGGGTGATTTCAATGAAATATTTCAAAGAACATGGCATAGGTTGCCACATATCATGAGGCCTCCTCCTAGATTTGTATTCCCCACCTATCTTAAAGTTATTGGCACTAATGTGGAAGTAATGTTGGAATCATTAGGAGGATTTAATTTTCCTGGGGCATATGAGATAGCCATTGACACTGAGAATAGTTTGATATAAGTTGGGAAACTACCTCCAAGATTATCCATGCCTTCACTATCTAATAACTTAGTTGAATCCCCAAGCATAGCACAATCTCCCAATACCAATTTCAATCATAAAACCACTCCGAAGAAGGTGGATAATGCCATAGATAAGGATGAAATGATTAGATCATTTCAATCTCAGCTCAAACAATCCTAATTGTATGCAAATGTTCTACTCAATCCTCAATACTACCCTCAACAAGCCTATAGACCTTCACCCTAATACAAATACCAAGGAAGAGGATAAGGTCAAAAATATATCAATAAGTATTCCAATGCCTATAATCCTTATTCTATTCCATCTACAAGGGTTATTGTTCTAGTCCATACTAGTTTGGCTCAAGGAGAAGAGCATATGGATCACTAGGGACAATCTCAAGGTCAATTTGGGTATGATGGTGGAGAAGGTTTTCATGATTTGGTGGCACAAGAATGAACCACTCCTTACATTACATTATAAGAAGAACATTTCATACAAGTGAACACTCATTAAGAAGGTAGCAACCAAGGTACTGTTCGCATGAACTTTTAAAAATAAAATGACTATGTTGAATTAAGGAACATAAACTAAATCCAACACAAGAGGTAAATAGAGAGTTGTGGGAGATATTCCTAAATCACATGTGACTCCAAGTGATGCATTTACAAGGCCACAAGGTGTGAATCCTAGTGTAACACCTCTTACTAGTCATGTTCTTAAACAAAGTCAGAATGCAAGAAAGGTTGTTAAGCCTACAATGGATCAAGTTATAGAATTTTCACTATGTGTAAGGATGTAATAAAATGTTAATACTTCCCATATAAATATTATTAACTCTTTGAAGAACACCAAGACTAGCATATCTCTTTGATAAGTCTTGCAAATGCTTGGTCAAAAGGAACTCCTATAAGAACAACTTGCCAATATACATGTAACCCCTCAAACTCTAAGTTACCCTAGTGTGGCCCTTGCCAACACACCAAGTCATGTCCTAGATCCCTCTACCAAATATTAAAATCCTCCATCATTCTACCTCACACTCATTATAGGATATAAGTTGGTTCAAAATTACATTATGGATAGTGAGCCTAGTACCATGGCTATGCCTAAGGTGGTTACGGATAAATTGGGATTAAGGTATGAACCACATAATGAGGGAGTGTTATAACTTGATGGAACTCCAACCAAGACAATGGGACTAGTTAAAGATTTGAAATTTTTTCTACATGATTGTCCAAGATTCTCCATTATGCAAGACATTGTGGTGGTAGATCTCCCAACCCACTTTGTATTTGCTTGTCAAGGGACTTCATGGCTAAAATAGGAGGATATCTTTCTACTAATTAGACTTTTCTAAATTTAAAAACAAGATATGAAACCAATGTGACCATAATAACATATCCCTTTTAAAGGTTTAATATTGAACCATATGTGGAGTCAAGTTCAAATCAAAATTGTATGATTAGTGAATAAGAATAAGGTGTAATAAAAGGTGAAGCATCTTCTCCTATTGAAGGTATTTTTGACCTTTTCCTTGATGAGTATGGTACTAGCACATATAAGTATTATCATTAATCATCCATGGAAGAAATTGATTTGGGTATTTAATGTGTACATGAGGAAGATACTCCTATACCTCCACTTGCAAATATAGATCATAAAGTGGAAGATGTATGTTCTACTTTTCTTATTATTTCTCAAGATGAACAAATACTTTCCCAAGACCATAATGAGTCCCATATGGTCAATAATCAGTCCACTCCATCTTGTTCTCCACCTAGTCTAGTTAGTTCTCCTTTAAGTAATGCCATTGCTAGTTTTAAATAATCTCTTGTTGGCTACCAAGAATACATGATAGAGCTTGATACTAGATATAGTGGTGATCAAGTAATTCCAAGTGTTTGTTTTAGGAGCATAAGGAATGGGTTGGAATAAATCAAAAGGGAGTAGATACCTATAGATGAGGCTAATTGGTCAAATTTTACCTATGAGGTGCTTGAGGTTTGTAGCCTAATTTTCAATATAGAAGAGAAATTGACGGCCCATGAAACCAATCCATCTTGGCAATCACAAGATTCCCCAAACTCTTTTTCCATTACCCAAAACTTCTCTTCTTAGGAGTCTATCCTAGAGAACAACCAAAAGAAGGAAAAAACCATGGTGGAACAAGTCAACTTGTGTAGATAATATTGTGAAGGAGTAGAGGTTTTAGATTGGATGAATGAAGAGAAAGATCTAATCCCTTGTGAAACTGATGATCCTTGTGTTGAAAAGGATGCCTTAGAAGGACTTATTTTGAACCCTAAAGAAGAAATGTTTTCTCTAATTGTTCCTTTCCATGATGCAGATCAACCAAAAGAGGATGGCTTATGGCATATGTTTGAATACATATTCATTTAATTTGAAAGTTAAAAAGGGCCTACATGTCCTATAGAACTAACCATAAGCCATGATAAGTTAGAAGTCAGAAAATAGATATGTGTTGAAGAATGTTATCACCAAGAGAGTTTGGATCAAGATGAAACAATATAATATGATCTTGGGCCTCTTGAAAGTGACTTTAATATTGATTCTATAATCACTCATAAAGCTAATTCTACCATCATCAGAGAGGAATTTAAGCATGAGATATTTTTAGATTTCCATGATACAATACTTAGAGAGTTTGAAAAGGGTGTGATGATTGAGAAAGAAGACAAGATATATCAAAGAGATGTGAACTTATAATAGGCTGAACTATATATGGACATGAAAATTTGCTATTAGGAGACAAGAGGGAAAGAATGTGAGACATGTTTCCAAAACTAATAGGACTTCACCTACTTGGGAGATCTATTTGAAATGACTTCATCAAGTGACATGACAAGTCAAGGAACAAACAGAAAAGGTGAGTCATCTAGTATCACACCCAAAAGGAAGCACATGTGTAATCGTCATTCATCCAATGAGGAGGGAAATTTAAGATACTCCCATTTTGATGCAAGAAGGGAGTATGATCAAGATGGAGGTATATACTATTTTATTTTTAGTTGTGTTCCCTAAGGTCTTAGTAGTGCAAGTGTGTTTTTTTTTTGTGTTTTATTTTTGCCTTGTGTGTGTTATTATTTATTTAGGTGTCTTGTGTAATGTCAATTATCTTGCAATCCATTCAAGATCTGTTCATGTCAATCTGAGTGCTCATATGTGTGACTCGATTACCAATGGAAGGATTAGGCAATTGGTCTTAGGCATAGCTGGCATGCCACCATTAGGAATCACCAAGAATATTGACCAAATTTGATCCAAATTAAAATTTGGGTAAACCCCTACTATTTTTAACTTTGAAAGAGGTTTCCATGTGTCTTATAGGGTCTTATATTGGTCTATTGTCTCACTCATCCTCTCCCTAGTCCTTGTTGAAGTCCATCTCTTTGTTCTAAGCTAGCCAACTAAAGTCAAAGGTTGGTAAACCTTGGTCAAAGGTAGTCAAAGGTTCAAATTATGTTGAAAATGTTTTAATGTGGTCCTTATTATGTTTATAAGTCATAAATTAGTCATAGTTCTTGTCTCATGTGGAAAAAGGGGCCTTTTGGTCATATTTTAGCCCATTTAATGACTTGTATAGATTTTTATGCAAGAAAAATTGACACCAAGTTGAGTTTCAATGTGGATAATGTTATGATCATGGTAGGAATAATTATTTTTTAGACAAGAATTAGTTGTCTAGTGGATGGCAGTTTTCCCTCAAAAATAGAACTTATTAGGCACTTATACATATTTCTCAAGTCTACCATCAGCTAAAAACATGGGAATAGTAACTTTTCACCTCCCATAATCAGTTTTAACACCAGGTTTTCAATAATAATGTAAAAAATTAATCTACAACTTGTTTTCTTCCATTTTCACTTGGTAAGCAAAGAAAGAACAACTTCATGTACTTGGCATGGGATGTACAGGTGGAATTGGGAGGAGTGCTTCTCGGGGTGGATATTAATCTGAGTGAAATTAATTTTAATAAAAATAATGTAATATTTGGTCTATTATCCTTTATGAAACATCAGTTTGATCCTAAGTAGCTTTTTATGCATGTTCAACCATGAGGGGGTCACTATTTGAGCTTGTCTCAGAATTTATTGTTTTGGATTTATGGATTTAGGTATTTTAAGTGTCTTCACATGATTTTAAATATGTTTCCATCCTTATTATTATTTTATATAGTTCAATTTTGTGACAAAGCCTCTTTTAGGCTTGTAGAATGGCTAGTTTGCATTCACAGTCATCTCATTGCTTTGAAAATGTTTCCTTCACATTGGAGATGATGTTTTGGAAATGATATTAGGGTATAATGAGAACTCAAGTGTTTAAAATTTCAATTTAGGTGATTTTAAATAATTCATTGCATGTTCCTTACCATTTTAGGATTTCCTTATATGTCTCAGTCATAAAACTCCATGTACAGGAGCAGGCTGACATCAAAAGTATGATTATGAAGGTTTGACATGGTTCTTAATCTCTTATGACCATTATTGTGAATTTGAAAAGTTTATGGAATTATGTAGGTGATATAAACTTGCATGTTTAGAGAATGTTCTCAACTTTACCTGTATGGAAGGAGATGACCATCTACGACTGAGGGCATAGACAAACCTTTTAGATGTGTTCCAATACATTGGCCAATCCAATTTTAGATTCCTTGCTATAAGAATTCCTAGATATGCCTATTGATCATCCTAGTTTAGAAAGGGAAGTGTCAAATCATCAATTGGAACCTTGGACTGTACTCAGGGCCTTTTGTCCTAAAAATGTCAAATTGAGGCCTTGAAGGTTTTTGAGAACCTCAAAAAAATTCACTTGATAGGTGATTAAAGCCTTAAAATTAGAAAAATTGATAGCCCTATCCAAACAAGATAATAATGCCAGTTCTGAGATGCAAAGGATGAGTGCAGTTTGGAGTTTGCAAGGTCTAAAGATGGCTAAAAATCATTAAAGCAAGGTAGTGTTAACTAGAAGATAGTGATCAAAATGTTAATTGGCATCCCTTTTGATGATCTTGGAATATGCTATCAATTTGAATGATTTTATTGGTTCAAGTGATGTTTCAAGGTAAGAGATCATGAGATAAGGTGAATCCAATGTCTTGAACTCTAATGCATACTCCTCTATTTGTACACAGGACTATGAGGATCCACCTACAAGCAAATAGGTCAAGAATTATGAAATATGCATTATCATCGATGAGGTGAAGGAAATTTTCATGGTTTTTAGGAAATAAAATAAATTTATTCCACCAATTACACCATGATCAAGTTTATATTTACCTAATAAACAACCTACAAACCTAAATGAAGGAAAGGATAGTCACCTACAACTTAGCAGGTAGTGAATGAGGACTATGACATTTGGAAGAGGCTTAATGAGCTTATAGGACAAATAAAGATATAATGTTAAATAATAAGTGACTTTTATATATTAAGGAGTTTATAAATCATAAAAAAAGATCATCTTCATGATACTCTAACCCCAAATCACCTATAGTTAGGGTCATAGGACTGTCTCAGTCCAAGAGGATACTGAGCAATTGGAAGGCCTAAAAGGCCAAGATGGTAGGTTTGAAATATGGGATAACATTGGAATAAGGATATGGGTAAAAAATTACTATGTAATTTTTTTAAACCTTGATTGGAAACTCTAAATAAAGACACAAATAAAAAGTACCCTATTCACTATCACAATTAGACAGGGGCATAAGCAAGAGAAGGACATGTTGAGAGGTTGATGCCTAAAGAAGGGAAGGAGAGTTATAAATAATTTTATATGAATTAATCATGAAAACATTAATTAAATTATATTTCCAATACATCCTCAATCCACCCAAGACACTTTTCTCATAAGCAAAATAGACTCAGTCCATATAGGTAGGGTTGGGAAAACCTTGTTCCAAAAGATGAACTTGGGGATTCCACTTAGGAGAGAGGTTTTTAATGGATTAATAGGTTATAAAATAATTAAAATAGGTTAATTAACATGTATTAACACTTTATATTCATAAAATATTTTTTTTAATAGCATTCATGAGGAGGTTTGAAGAAGAGCATGTAAAAATAAGGTTCTTAACCATTTTTTGAAGAAATTAGGATGGTTAGACCTCCTAAAAGTGTAATTGTAAAAATAAATTTGTTAAATTTGTTATTTATGGCCATGTGGATCTTATAAAATGATCAATTTTCATAACCAAATATTCCAAATACTCTTTGTTTTATCTTAGAGCAGGGGCAGCCCATGCACAAGAATGGTAGTTTTGGGGAAAGTTGATAAATTGATGATCTCAAGGAAAAACATGAAAAATAAAGGTTATATAATATGGGGGGAAAATTTAGGAACCTAATAAACCTTTATATAATTATTTAAAGTAAACATGGCACCTTCCACAACAAGGGTTGTAGTCAAGTGTGAAGGAAAGCCTTAAGGCTATAAGCCAAATTGGAGGTCATGAATATTTCCAGCCTGATCTATGATTTAAAATTGATAAATTAATTTTTTATAGGTATTTTTGGTATTTAAAATCCATCACATTGAAAATATAACCATTGTAGGGTTAAGAGGAGCTCAAATATGTAGGCAGTTTTATTGGCAGGGCCTAGGCCTAAGACCAAACAATGGTCTATTTCCATTTTAGAATTTTTTAAATCCATTATAATGGTTTGAATAAGTTTTTATGGTGTATATAGATATGATACAACATTTATTTTTTAAATAAAGTCTCGAGGAAGCCATTTTTGGCTTAGAAAGCATTCATACCCCACCAAGAAGCAAAAAATGAGCTCAAATGTCAAATTCAAATGCTTAGAACTTCCACCAAGAAATGAATGTGAAATTTAGAAATTAAATGAAGTTGAAAGAGGTAATTTAGGAGCCATAATTTGTGTTTTATCATAAATCCAACATGCCATGGTAATGCTAAGAATGAAAATCACTCTAAAACCCTTGTAAACCATTCTCAAGGACTCGACTAGGGAGAAATTGACATTTAAGCATGAATATCAATTTAAAATTCCATGAAACTTTTATTAAATCTATAATAATATACCAATAACCCCTCAATATAATTTTTATATATAGACTTATATGGAATACGGCAAAACAGGGCTTATTCTGACCATTTTTGGCTTTTTACAGGCATGGTGAACTTTCAAGAGGACAAATCACTTTTAGAGGAAGGTTTAGGAATTTTTTTAAGTCCTCATGGTAATTATATCGATTTTATATTCTCCTAGGTTTTCTTACTAATTCTCTTAATTCAGCCAATCTAATGAGCCAACTAGGGGAGAATTAGAGAAAGTGGTGAATCTTCATTTTGGGAGCTTTTTAAGGCCAATTTATTGTAAATTATGGTATGATAACTCATTAAACATGTCATTACTCTACTTTTATGGATCATATTTCAGGTTTTAAGAGCTTTAATGTGAAAAGTGTGAGAGGTGAAGGGAAAAGAGCTATTTTGAGCCTACCAAGTATACTCATGCAAGGCCTAAATGATAGGAAGGGTCAGGAAAATATCTAATTCATGTGAGAGATTCTCAGTTACCCTCATATTCATATCAATCATCAAACTTTATTATTTGTAGTCATAATCTAGTTTTATAAGACTAATCATAAAAGGCATTTTTTTGTGCAAAAGGAGTTTCTTGACATTTTACAGGTTCTAAATGATTGGAAAAGACACTTGTTTCTATTTATGTTTCATATCTCAACCAATCTCCTCATACACATGAATTTTAACTAACTTTATCTTTTGGACACTTGTCCTTGTGCCTCTTGGACTCCTTTTCTCTCTTTCTTCCTCAAAGTTCTATAAATTGAGTCATTTTTGGCTATTGTAAAGGACCACATTTTTTTGGTATGGTGAAGCTCTACTACAATGACATTACACTTTGATTTTGAAAATTGAATATAGGTCTAATTATGAGTTTTGAACATTTTGACTAAGTGTGTGAGTGATGCATAGTGGAGCTAAGTGATAGTATCATACTTATTCCCTTTATCCTTCATGTTTAAGCAAGGGTTATGATCTTAACAGGTCATGTAAAGTGTGATGAATTTACTAATCTCTCTTTCAAGTATGTAATTGTATCTATGGTGTGAAATTTACCCCTTAGGTCAAGTATCTTGTTGATTGTCCCAAGCATGTTACCTTCACATTGAAACACTATGTTAGGATCTTTCAATGCATATAATTGGTCTTGGAAAGAATTATTTATTAGTATAAGTATGATATTTTATGGGATATATTCTTATTGGATCACCTCTCTAACATAGTTTTCATTTTATGCAAACTCTTGACTCTTTTCATGAATAAGCATTATATTAGGTGATAGGCAATTAGAGAATAATTCAGGGAGCTAGCCTTTTTCAATCCTAGATATTAATCTCTCCTATAAATTCCAACAAACTTGAGAGATGATTCAATGTTACATAAAATTAAGGGATCTTCATAGAGTGTCCTAGGGTGCACAATTTGATGATAATAGGAACTTGGGTGATCCAACAATACATAGATTATTATTATTATTATTATTATTATTATTATTATTATTATTATTATTATTATTATTATTATTATTATTATTATTATTATTATTATTTTTTTTTTTTTTTATGTAGGATGATTTTCATATCTTTCTCATGAGTTCTTAGGGCATGATTCCTAGGGTTTGATCTCCTAGTTTATTTACTAACCTTGTAAATATAATATGGGATATATATTGAGAGTATTTTCATTAAGAGTATTCCAAAATTCCTATTAAATTATTTTATGTTAGCAAGGTGTTTAAATATAATGTTATGATATCAAAACTTACCCTTTGATTTTTAGTTTCTAGTAACACTTAGTTGATCCCATTACAACTGATGTGCTCATAAATTTTATATGCCCTCTTTTAATTTTCCCTCTATTTTTCCTTCTTTAATAGATTTTTGAGCCAGGAACACCATATGGTATATTAGGGACAATTTAGAAAATCCTTTTCCAAGTTATAGATTAAACCTTCAACTGTAAAATAAATTGTAATGTGAGAGAAACTAATCACCCCAAATATTTCATGGTTTACTACTTGATAGTGAATATTATGTTCAACTAATTTGCCAACACTTCAAGTAAGGTAGTTATCTTGATTATAGTTTTGGTACACCCCTATTATTCTACTAAAGATAGGGATATTTAAGAATGTCTAGTTAATTTTTTGTCATCTTATACTCATATTGTGTTATACAACTTACATGTCAAACAAATTAAAAAAATTATATGTCAAAAAAATTCAATTTATGCTCATGCAATAAGGCATTACAATGCCTATTTTTTAAGTCTTATTTGTTACATATAAAGGATTACATTATCCATTTGGTATAGTACTTTTGTTCATATTTTACCATTATATTATCTATTATAAAAAAATTCTAAATTAGGTTCATTTGAGTTACAAATTACATTTGACATTCAAATTCTAATCAATTATAGTTTTAACCAATTTCCAATTATAAGTCAATTCCATTTTCAAGTCAAATTTTAGTTTTATGTCAATTTAAATTTTAATTGTAAACTTTCCAAAGTCAACTAAATTAAAATTTAAACTAAAGTTAAATTTGGACTCAATTTGATTCCAAAAGTTAAACATGAGTTAAATTTCAGGTGTGAATCAAAATCAAATATTTTTTAGATTCAAAGTTAAAAATTGGCTAAGAAACATTGTTAAAATCATTCTTAACCTTTTGACTATTTCATTCTATCTTGGTAAAGATTATTCAAATCAAAAACTATGTTATTTTTGACATTATACTTCAATAAATCTTAGAACTTGAGTCAAACATAGTGTTACTTGAACCTTCTACTTTAATCATGAAATTTTCAAAAAACATTCAATGTCACGACTTGAATTCCAATCATTTCTCAAAATTCCTAAAACACACTTCAAATTTTCAAAACCAAGTATTGTGTACACTCATATCAAATAAATTCAAAGTTGAAAATAAAGATAACTTGCTTCCAAAAAAATTAGATGCATAATAAGCTGGGCCATGTATAACACTAATTCAGAGGGAGAATGGTCTTATGATCCATTTGGGTCTCTCCATAATAATGAAAACTAAGAAGAGGAAGTCTATCCACATGTGTATGATGAATTACAAATCATAATTGAATAGGTGTGAATCCATGTACAAATAAAGGAGATACTTATTAATTCCACTTCCACTCATGGATGAACCCTTGTGAAAATTTATATCCAAGGTATAGAATAATCAAGCAAAGGAAAGGGAAAATGTGTAGATATCATCTAAATTATCCAACTTGTCAATTTCACAACTATAACATGATAGTTAACTTATGGCCATTTTTTTTGTTACCTTAGATTTTACTTATATTAATAATACTTTACTTGATGAAAACCCTCTCATTGAGATATAAAAAGATATCCTTTAGTTAATCTCACATAAAATGTGGATTCCTCTATAATTACCATACAATTCCTCTTGTGGACCCATTAATACAAGCTATCATTCCACCATAAATGTCCCCAAATCCCCATCATAATCTTCCTAGTTCTAAACAACTCCCTTCCTCTATCTTAAAACAATTTTTTTTATAAAATTCCCAACACATTACTTCTATTCTTAATAAACTCCAATAAACTCATACCAAATTACGTCTAATTCATAACAGACTCCCTTGAATCCATAATAAGTTCCTCTTACTTTTAATCATGTGCCTTGTAGATTATTTTCCTAATAACCACCCCCACCCATTACAATATACCAAACAAATCCAAAACAAGTTGAAAATCTTCCATCTCCATAGTGGGTTGTTATTAATCCTTAGTATATGTCTAATAATATATAATCTCTTCCTTCCTACCAACAATATATCCCTAATTTCCAACATCAAGTTTATTTGCAAAAAGTTTCTACCCCTAAACATAAAATTCCACTTTATCAATATAAAATTACTTGAACCCAATAGTATGTTTATAATCAAACTCCTAATACTATTCAATAATAATAGGTACCTTGACAACAACATATTCATAATTATAGGGTGAACAATGCTAGTAACTCAACTCAAATAGTACCCATTCCTCATTATTTTAATCCTTATCATCACATTTATCCCAACCAAGATAATCCTCCTCTAAATAATTAGCAACATACCTTCACCTCATCTCATAATGCTTCTACTCTCTAAGAATTTTAGGAGATAAAGGATGTTATTATAGGGCTCCAAGCAAGAAATCAAGGCAAAAGGTACAAATTTGATGAAATATACCCTTAACCATTTGAAATGTGCATTTTTCAAATAACCTTTCCACCTCATTTTGAGGTGCTTAAATTTTATAAATGCAAAGGGATATATGATCCTTGAGAGCACCTATAAAATTCATTTATGGATTTTAAGAGGTAGTCTACAACCAATGTTCATTTACTTCACTTATTTTCTTGTAGTTTAGATGGACAAGATTTAGATTGGATTTTACACTTGCATAAAGGATATGTCATCACCTTTGATGACTTGTCATAAAAACTTTAAATCACTTATATTTTAAAATATAACACTAGTTTACCATGATTGACTTATGTATTAATAAACAACATCATGAGGAATGCATTTTTACATACCTACAATGATGGAGAAGCTTAGGTAACTACTTTCCACATAATTTTCATAATAAATAATTAGTTGATATTTTCACATCCAATTTGAATTCATAGGTGGCCCATAATTTTAAATGTTATTATGCAGACACATTGAATGATGTTTTACATAAATGGGTGTAGATTGAAAAATCACTTATATACAAAAGACTAGTTAATATCTTTTCTCAAAATCAGGTGCAAGCTTAAGCTCCTCCACAATCGTGGTCCAATAATTGAGATAATCCCAAGGCCATTTATAAAGTAAATGGTGTAGTAAATGGAGTAATAAAGTATAGACATGTATAGATAATGCAACCATTCCCTATTAAAAGTGTTCCACCTACTCTAACCATCACATTTAAAATATTACATCCACGAAGGAATTAATATAACAATAAAATATTCAGTTATCTTGGTGAATTTATTGAGGAAATATTCCATAAGTTAATTACAACTAATATGATCATTTATTTGACTCTAAAACCTTTTTTAGAATACCAACAAAAACCTCAATGGTATAGAGATAATGAGTATTTTGATTTCCATCATGTGAAAGGACATGGAATTCATAGTTGTATGAAATTATGATAATTAAATATTTGTTAGATTGAGGTGACATTGATTTGTGTAATGTTATTTCTACATACAACCAAAACATGCACTTCTAAAAAGACCCATTTTCATAGCACGACTGTAACAATCAACACCAATCTAGTAATCAACATCAAAATCAAGGGTAAAATGAGAATTAATGAAATCATAATCAAGGTCAAGATTCCCAAGCCAGTAAAATTATATACCATGATGTCTCATATAACTACAATATTATTGTATCTCTCATTACCAATAATTATGTATATATCATTAAAAATTATTTTGGTCAATCTTCTAACACATCTTAAAGTTTTGATCCTTCCATTACGAGATCCATTCCCTCTTACCTTAGTGGATCTTTTTTGATACGAAATAACATTGTTGTGTCATGATGACCATGAATCACTATTTGAAGTCCTATACTATCTTGTTTTTATTTAAGTAATCTTCATCCACATCTATATTATGAAATTACAAATGAATTTCTAAAGGTTATGATTCAAGGTAATTTACCTTATTAAAATATCAATTCCATTCCAAACACATTACCTTCAAGTATCAAGCATTCATCAAATAATAATGTTTTATAGATCTCTTTGTCTCATAAATCCAAACCATATCCTCTTTTAATTAAGAAGAAGTACAATCTTGGTGAATAATTAAATAATATTCTTGCATATATTGTTATCGTATATCTCTTATGTATGTTAGAATCTCAGAAGGCCATATTATATGACCTTTTTTCAATAATAAAGGGTATTAAACACCATTGAAACATTTACCTTTAAATCACTAGTGTGAAATTTATACCTAAGTAAAACGTTCACATTCAACTAGAGTGGCATGTTGTCCCTTGGTCCCCTACACAACAAGCCTCTCCATATTGAAGCCATCAAAAACCACCACACTATTAAGTGGTTTCTTATAAATAATGGTTCAATCATCAATAGTGATTCACTAAAATTTATAAAACTATTGGGGTACACTTCAACTAACTTGCTTATAAATACTATTATGATCAAGGCATATGATAATACATAGAAAGAATCACAAGGCAACATTCTTACAGTCATTAATTGGTCTTATCACCCCTGACACCCTTGTCCATGCCATTAAAATTGATATACTTTATAACCTACTTCTTAGGCATCCTTAGATTATTTATGTATGTGAAATTCCTTTTGCACTTCACCAATTCTTAAAAATACCCCATTTTAGAATGGGGTCACTATTCTACATTGTTAGTGGGAAACACCACATAGGCTGATATTGGCATGGCAGATGATTCTAAACTTGTTAAACTTGGTGTGTCCCCCACTATATAAGATCATGAATTTATCTTTTAAATTATTAGAGAGGTTATTTACCTATTCAAAAGGTTTTATGTGGATATGTTGGGGTTAGACCCATGTTTTTTCATACACCATATTATTTTGAAACTAGATTCCAACCCCATTAAGCAAAAATTACACAATATGCATTTATGGATAATTAACCTAGTTAAAAAATAAATGGAAAGGGGTAAGATTCCTTCACTTAATTGATTACTTATAATGGATATTTATAATCTTTATGGTCAGTAAAAAACTTAATGGAATTCATTTATGTATAGGATTTTGGTACATCAACAATCATGCCGGAAAGATGACTTTACATTACCCAACATAGACATGATTGTGATTCAATAGAATGTTATGAGATGCTATCCATCATGGATGGTTTTTTAGGATATAAACAAATAAAGATTAAAATAGAGTATTAACATAAAATATTTTTTGCCACTCTATGGGGAACATTATGTTATCAATTCATGTCATTTGTCTTAAAGAATATTGGTGCCACGTACCAATGTCCCATGACTATCATCTTCCATGACATGATGTATAACATTTTTTAGGACTAAATTGATGACATCCTATGAAATTCACAAACATGGGACACATGTCATGAAGTTATATAGAGGATATTTGATATACTTCATGAATATAAAATGCATGCCAAACCAAAGAAATGTGTCTTTGGATTCATATCATTAAAATTGTTAGGCTTCATTATTTCCCATCATGGAATTAAAGTTTATATGGCCAAGGTGAAGGCCATAAATTAAATTCCTTTACCTTCAAATTTTAAATATCTCCATAGTTTATAAGATGATATATAATCTATTTGTTTCCTCATTTCACAACTCATTGGTCAATGCCTTCCTTTCACTCATATTATAAAGAAGGAAACATCTTTTCAATGGGATGCCAACTGTCAATAGGAATTTTAACACTTAAAAATCTATGTCAAACCCACCATTGTTAGTCTCACCAATAATATGAAAATACCTCTTCTTATATATATTAATAATTATACATGCATTGGGGGCACTCTTGTCTTAGCATGACGACCAATGGAAATAATGCATAGTCTACTATCTGAGTAGGACACTAGTCTCATATGAATAAAATTATACACCTATTGAAATTTAATGTTTAGTATTAGTATTTGGATCATATAAATTATGCCATTACATGTTTAAATAACAAAATAATTATCATTATGAATGTTTGTCCCCTTAAATATCTTCTTTCTAAGTCAACATTTATAATTTGTATGGATTTGTGGAGCCTTATCACCAATGAGTTTGAAATTCAATATTCTAATCATAAAGAAATAAAAGTTAAATTGATTATAGATAAACTTTCTAAAGCACATTTTTCATATGTAAATACTATAACCATGCATTACATAGATGAGTCTATCTTCCCTCTTGAGTAATCATGTCAATGGAAGATATACTTTGATGGTTATTTCACAACCCACGGTTGAGGGGCTAGTGTTTTATTCATTGCACTATAGGGATATCTCAATCCTAAGGAATTCCATATTTATTTCCTATGAACCAATATTATTGTCTAATATGAGGCACTAGTTATAGGGCCCCACCTAGTAGTACATTGGAACATTCAATAATTAGTTGTCTAAAATGGATTTTAATTGATCATCAATAAGGTTACAAACTAAACTAATTTATGATTAGATTATGAACTAAAAAGGCATGGTTAATAATCTAAATCAGCACTTTAAATGCATCAAAGTTGAGTAAAAACCAAGAGCCAACAACAAATTTGTTGGTTCCATGAAAACCATTGGGTATTTGATACATATACCTTCCAATGTTCATGAGTATTAGTTTCTTATTGAAAAAATTCTTATGTAATCTTACATTCATTCAGATACTAAAGTGGTATGTGATATTATTGGTCCTGATTCCCCTTAGTAATTATATATATATATATATATATATATATATATATATATATATGTATATATATGTATATATATATATATATGTATATATATATATATACATATATATGTATATATATGTATATATATATGTATATGTATGTATATATATGTATATATATATATATGTATGTATATATATATGTATGTATATGTATGTATATATATATATATATGTATGTATATATATATATATGTATATATATATATATATATATATATATATATATATATATAATACCAAATTATTCCTATTGACCTAACATGCAACCAACAAATGTACTTTATTCAAAACATACTCTATTGTTTAAATTTCTCCCATGGCTTGAATAAAGAATGGAGTTTATTATTATTAATTTTATTATTTTATTATATTATATCTATTTTATATAATATTATATATATATATATATATAGACACACACATAATACATACATACATATACAATAGTGTATAAATATATTTATATATTTATATTTATAGTATATATTCTATTATAAACTGTTTTATATGTATATATATATATATATATACATATAAAACAGTATATAATAGAATATATACTATAAATATAAATATATAACTATATTTATACACTATTGTATATGTATGTATGTCTGTGTGTGTGTGTGTGTGTGTGTGTGTGTGTGTGTGTGTGTGTGTGTGTGTGTGTGTGTGTGTGTATAAAATAGATATAATATAATAAAATAATAAAATTAATAATAATAAACTCCATTCTTTATTCAAGCCATGGGATTAATTTAAATAATATAGTATGTTGTGAATAAAGAACATTTTTTGGTTGCATGTTAGGTCAATAGGAATAAATATATATAATTTTAGTTCCTTTGGCTTGATTTACATGGAACAACAATGTTGACTAGGGGAAGGTAAGGGAGGAGGATGGCATGGGGAAACTAGGGTATGGGACACAAGTATGGCATATGGAGGAACGGGGATTGGCATATAAAAGATGATGGCATGTTGAATAGGGGGAATTAAAGTGATGGGTTTTTCACTAAAAAAATAGGGAAGGAGATAGGGGAGGACAATAAAAAGCTTGGTTGAGCATATAGAGAGAGGATATGCCATATGAAGGGAGAGCATGGCATATTACTTAGGTAGGGGTTTTCATACATGGTATATTTTCACATTAAGAAAGACATGAGGTATTATTGTAGATATTTTATTACACCATGGAAATTATTCCAGCCTTGCATCCCACCCGATAATCCAACTCTAACCTAAAATTGGTCACTTTCCTTGGAAATAATATAGAGTGTTTTGAAGGCAAAATTTTACAATCTGGAAATTATAAAAATGTTGATGATGTATTATTGGTTTGGTGAATGTGTGATATGGGAAGAGTTATTCATATTTTACCCTTTTTGTTTATTAATTGCTAATTTCATGATCTAGAAAAAACTAAAAACCTCTTGGTGGTATTGGGCTATGTGTGTATGGGATCCTCGCAAATTCCCCCCTGTATAGAATGTCATGGCATTTTGATGGATATCAAGATACTTTTATTTTGTTTATTATTAAATAATTCATTCAATATGTTGTAACCTTTTATTTATGTAATTGGGATACATGTTGATGGTTCGATGTGCCCTATCCCCTTAGTTGCACATTCTAAGGTTTTGGTACATGTTATAAAACTTATACATTGTTTTAGTTCCATTAGAAATCTCTAAGGCAAATTTTGTTCGACTGTAAATTATATATATTTCTTAGTTGGATTATAAAATAATTTGTGACCTCATTTAATTATATGGTAAGGATGTTTTTTTTAATTATATAACCTTGAAATTGATTTAAATTGATTTAGACCATATCAAACTTGCTAGACAGACACTTGATTTTATTTGTATTTATTTATTAATTTTCCTGAATTAGACAAGTAGATTTGGGGGTTCTATTATTATTTCCATAAAATGGATTTTTATAATTTATTAAATAATTTAGTCAAATCATTAAAAATATTGTGGCCTTGAGATTTTAAATTGATTACATATATATATATTATGATGTGTTGGATCATGGATAAAGTCTTATTGATATTTACTATCTTTTAGTCAAGGTTGACCCATAATTGAATTTTTATGAAGGTTATGTTCACGTAAAATTTGTTTTAACCACATTTTGAAATTAGGGGTCATATGAGGTCATGAGACATCATGATGATCCCATGAATCCCTCTCTATCAATTCTCAAACTTTTAATAGATTATCATGCATTGATGATTTCTTGAGTCATTAATTACCATTGTGGAAAAATTTGGTGTATGCTTGGGAGTCATGTGTTAACTAGTTTCATGGATTGACTATATTAGACCCTAACTTATGATGTGAATCATCCTCTATAAAAACCTAATGTATGCCTTGGGAATTACTCTAGCCCATGGCTTGGCTAAGTGTTATGGAATCATGTTTTCTACACTATTTCTATTGTCCTAATTTGTAGTTTTATAAGTCTTTATTAGTGGCTCAATATTATATATACATTTATTAGCTTGCTTGTGTACCTAGTTTCTAAAACCCTCCACCAAGCTGATGGTTGGGGTTATAAGGGTCACTAATGGTTGGGCTCATAGGGCTAGTTTCAAGGGGTGTTCCTCTTATAGTGTTTGTCCTTCTTCATTGTGGTACCTATAATACATATGGCAGCTCCCTCCTATTCATGTCAATTGACATATGATGTCAGCATGTTAGATTGTGATTGATTATCTATTTTATATTATGGTTCTATCTCATTACCTTGTGTAGCTTGGTAATATTATTATGTTGGAATATGGTAATTATTGGATATGATGTGGAATTATAGGTATTCTTGATGGTATTTGTATGATTATTATATGTTTAACCAAATTTTAATTACTCTTTTAGCATGCATTTATATTGGGCTCTATTTACCATATGTTTTTAGAATGCATCATGTTATACTTGATATTTATATATTGTCATATATACATGGCTTAGTGGTATTTTGGTTGCTTTTAAGTAGGCATGAAATTGTAACATGGCTATCATTAGAAACATGGAACTCAAGTACCTTTATCCTTGAATCATATGATAAATAATATAGTGTTATTTTAAGGTATGTTGTAATTCATAGATGGTTAAATTTCCTAATGGATTTGTACTTACATATTTAAATTTTATAATAAATATTTCTTTGATGACTATTTCATGACATGGATTTCATTTTTAGCATGTGGGCCTATCTCTTGATTATGGAATTAGTATGATGACAACTAAGTGGTAATGTGAGATGTGGTTATTTTAAAACATGATCAGTAATGTGATAAAATTGGGCTTAATCAATAACCATAGAAAATTATACATCCTTATGTATGATTAAATGCATATTCCTTGATGTTACCCTATTATTACATTTTATGAGTTATGATTGCATGTTTATAACTTTAGCTAAAACATAAAGTTTTGTTTGATTTTTGTCAATAGGGTGATGATATAAGGCATCCATTAACTATAGAGTTGTTAATAAACACGTGGTCTTAACATATGCATGATCTTGGCTAAAAATAAGATGTAAATAATTATGCAATATTTTATTAATGGGTTAAAGCAATTTGTTCTCATTCCTGTGATAGAGCAATAAATGGTTGTTGTTTGCAATATGATTGTAAGTGAACTTATTTTTATTTCTTAAGAAATGGAGTAATCTAGGTTATGGATTTTCATAAGGGAACCCAAATTGCAGATAATAGATTACAGTATTAATGGTCTTGTAGTGATTTTAATTCTTGGCATGTGTTCTAAAATCTAGTAATTTAGATGATTATTATGCAACTATTGGTTCATGAAAGTTAACTATATTGTCATTCATGTTTATATGAGAGTGGGTAGTCATTGTTTATGGTAGATATTGGTGCTCTTGAAATTAAAGCTTACCCTTTTCATTGAACTCTTAGTATACCTTATATGTGTTCATTAAAGCAACAATGATCCTGAACATGGAATAAGGATTTAATGAGTTATGAAAACCTTAAGGATTACACTTGGTTATTTGATTAATTAATCCATCTCGATAAGGAGTTAATAATTTTTAATCTTAGTTAATCAACACATAAGTTAATTTCATAGGATATCTAAGTAATTAAATTTTTTGTGGTCATACACATCCTAATTAGATGGCATGAACGCCTATGCTTTTATAATAATAGGATATGATGACTAATGGATAATTAAACAACATTTAGGTGTAATACCCCTATGGTGGGATCATGGGATGGTGATATTTTAATAGATAAGTGACCTTATAGTATGAGTAATAATTTATTTTTCCAATGCCAATGATATACCTCTTTAATAGGATTCTCATGTGTGTGATTTCATCCACCCTAAGTTAATTATTTTGTAATTCATCAAATTTTATTGAGGATAACTCTTCTTCATTGAGTTACATCATATGTGCGTGGCCTTCACCAATTAAGGTAATGAAGGTGTGATTTTCCTATAGGGCCATGGATCTTGTTATGGTGATCAATGGGAGTAGTCTTTGCTCGAGTGCATACCTAGAAGAGTTTGGATCCTTTAATTTATTGCATATTGTCTTTAGAAATGGAATTTGAGGTATCCACTCACTGATCACATTATGTAAAAGACTTACCTGACCAAGTTAGTGAGTTGGACCCTTGTGTTTAGTCTTTTGAAACTTCATTCTTAAATATTTCACTTCTATCTTATCCTACTTATAATAGATTTGGATAACCAAAAGATCTTAGATGTGCTTAATTCTATTTTGGTTGTTTATAGCATTATCCAGTGGGACATTTGGGATGTTGGTAGTCTTGATCATGGTCATTGATGTTAGGTTTTAATTGATGTCAAAGAGAGAATGACTCATATTGCATTAATGATAAAGTGATCAGATTGATAGCTCAGAGAATATATGGCATATGTACAGATCATTAAGGATAAAGAAGAGTTTGTGAGGCATCCATAGATGTATTGATGAAGTTATGGTATGTTATTTGATCTTTTGAAATGAGAAACATGCATATTATGTCTTAAGAGAAGTTAGACCATCACTACACATCATGAAACTAATGAATGAACTAGCAAGTTTGTGCATTTAGTATAGGTACTCATAAAGTCAATAGTGTTCAAAGGTTTTCATGGATATTTTGTCTATATTACCAAGAAGGTACCCTAAATATTTGGACCCTTGAAGTGTCTTTTCATTCTAGACATAAACCTTCAAAGTGTCTATAATCAACTATGATGGACCAGATACCATCAAGTTTTACTATGTTGATGTCTAGGGTCAAATAGTGAAGATAGATCTAACAGTGAGAATTTAATCAGATGATGAACTATGATGAGCATGAAACCTATCAAATAGAGATCAACAGTGAGCACATGATCATAAAGATTCTAATATAATGGAGATTATTGAGACAATAAGTCAATAGAGTGATTAGAAGTAATGCAAGGTTACCAAGTGGTGAAAACATATTAACTAAATGGAGCAGGGTACATAAAAGGCACATAGTGTTTCCAAGTGGCCTAATCATGGAAGTGAGGATCTAAGATCAATGATGAGCATTGAAAGTTAAAGTCAGGAGACTTATAATGAGATCAACGGAACATATTTTTTTAAAGTTTCTAGGTAACGCAAGATGATGACAAAGTGTTTGATGATTAGTATTTACATAGTGACTGTTGGAATTTAAATATTCAAATTAACAAAAGAAAAAACATGTCTAGTATTTTGCTAATATATTTTGATCTAGGATGAATTTATTGTTGGTGTAAAAGGAAAAATTATAAAGGACTCCAAGGCACATCTATAGACACTGGTTATAAGTTTTTAATATTCTTATGGTCAAAGATGTTGATCTCCAAAGTTGATGTGTGTTTGACCATGTTCTTCAAGTAACCTGAGAAGGCTAATTGAAGATTTATTGATGATATTTTGATGTTTAAGATGAAATAACTATTTAAGAGTGTTATATAATCCATGAGGACCAAATATATGTATTTTTTGAGGTTTGACCAATCTATATTCATTTTGAACAAAGGCTTAGAAGTTAACTATGCTTGTTGAATATACTAGTAGTTTGAGTGACCATCTTACAGAGGTAAGTTGAAGATGTTAAAAGGAGAATTGAAGAATAAAATGAGTATAGATATGTTATATAAGTATTTAAGGATTTTTATATATTATTATCTATCATGATATGCCCTTTATCATATATGGAGAGTCAAAATAGTATAATTGTATTTTGACTGTGTGTGACCTATTAGAGTGATCATTTTAAGAGAGTTGATTTAAGTACTTAGATCTTGTGTTGAAGTATCTAAATCACATAAATGAATTTTAGAGGTCATAAAGGTTTAAAACATTTTATCTAAACATATGACTATGTGAAATATTTTAGTAGTTACTTTAGAAGTTTTATACTATTTTTTCTATGTATGATGGCCTAAAGAGTGAGGAGACCAAATTGGTAGGTTAAAGTGTTGAGTTTGTATTCAAAGTGGAATGGACCCATATGAGATTGAGAAAGGGGATATTGTAGATAGTTTTTATGTGTTAAAATAATTTGTAAAGAATGAATTTTTTCCAAGTACTCTCACATGTAACATGTGAGTATGAAGACCAAATTGTTTTAGGTCTCACCAAGACCTAATGGTGGATTGGGGCTAATGAGGTAATGAAAAACCTAAGGAGTGTGTGTTTATTACATGTAATATCTATGAAAACCTATTTAAAAGGTATAAAAACTATGTAAAGAATCTTAGTTGACCAAGATGAGTTAAAAGGAAGAGAGTGGTATAAGTACAAGGTCTAAACTAGACAAATCATGTTAGTTGTGTAAGTGTGGATTCAAGAAAAGGAGATAACCTTTGGAAGATAAGGTACAAGTCATTTAGGATCAATAAATAATGAATATTATTATTCATTCTTGTTAAATCAAGTTGATGTAGGAGGACACATAGGTCATTGGACCTAATGAGCCTAAAAGAGGTAGTTTGAGTGAGTTAGTCTTAGAGACAACTTAAGAGAGATTGGAAGTAAAGAGTGTTGCTAAAGGTTTTAATCATTATTTGAGTAGAAATAGGTGTTTAATATTATATATTCAAGGTAGATAAGTGGGTTCTTAGTTGTTTAGAGGGTTGGTGCCTCCTTATGGGATGAGTGTCTCACTAAACTAAGGGATGATTGTTCCTCGATCAGTTGGTGTTATTCTAAATGTTGTATCTTATTTTATAAGAACATAGTCCATATTTTAGGGTTTAGTGGGTTTTTTTATCCAAAAGGGTTTCCCACATATATCATGTGTTATGTGTTTGATCTTGTTATATCTTCTTTGTTCATTGAAGTGGTTAATTTGTATGAATCATTATTGTATGTGTAGGATGTTTAAGAGTTGGGAATTGAATTAGATTATCTTTCATCACTATTTCACCACCTCTCTTATTGATTATACCTATAACATGGATTGGGTTGTTAGTACTTATCATAGAGATGTTTAGTTGTGTTGCAATACATTTATTTTATGCAGTGGGATATTTTGTTTCCCCATTGCGTATTTTGATACATAACTTTAAAAAAAAAGGGTTTATTTCAATTTTGGGTCCTCAAATATTTCCTTATTTTTTATTACCCTTATTATATGCTTCTACACAAGGAGGTTTACATGTTTATAGGGCTCCAAGGAAAATATGCCTAGTGAAAGATTAAGGAGAAAGATGGAGTCTTAGAAGATGTTCTAGGAACCAAAATGGATTGTTTTAATTTTGGATAGATATTTTAAGGCCATCCATGGAGATAAAGTGACTTAGAGAAGATGAACTTGAGTTTTGGACCACTTAGACCGAGTTAGGCATATGAAATGAGGAGTTTCAAGACACATATGCATAAAATGATGAAATGTCAGATTAGAGGAGTTTATTAAAGCATGATAGGTGTCTAATGAGGAGTTATGAATCATTCATGGAAAATTTATGATTGATAATCCCATATTTCACTCTTTCTTATGCAAGGAAGGGTAATTTTCAATAAGATGATCAAGGTGTCAAGCTAAGTTTTAAACCCTACACCACTTGGAGGAGTGAAACATATTTATAGGAGAGACACATGAATTTGGAAGTATATTTAGGACTGTTATATAACCCCTCTCTCTTTTTAACTCATGGTGGAAACTTATCAATCTTCTCTTTTTATTCCCCTCTCTCTTCACAATTCTCTATATAAGTAGCCACACTAGGCTTTCTAAACTATCTAGATCTAGTATGGCAAAGGCCTACTAGTTTGAGTAGTGATTTTGCCTTTGAATAAAATATTTAAAGCTGGTTTTGATTTTTAAACTTTTTTTTAAGTGTGTGAAGTAGTTCATAGTTGAATGGTAAGTGATAGTCATCTCTCCTTATGCTCATCTTACTCTCTCATGTTTTGTGCAAGTAATTTCCCCTCTAATAGGTCACATGAAGTGTAGTTAGCTGATATTTTATATATTTAAGTGTAAATAATACTAATAGTGTCTATAATCATACCTCTTATTCATCCACCTTAATAAATATATTATATCTTACCTCTAAGTTAAAACACTTTTGTTAGTCAAACCTTGGGTGTTGTGATCAATTTTGTAAATAACCTTTCATAGTGCAAGTTCATGGTAGTTTTATAGAGTTAAAACTATTGACTCACCTCTATTAGGTTATTTTTTAATACCTTTTATCTCTTTTATTTCAAATCAAGTAGACTAGTGGTTAGTTGTAGGTGTGGTGAAAGGGAATTAGCCCTTCAATCTAGAGACTCATTTCTCCTATAAGTAGCCCATAACTTGAGATATTTTTCCATGTTACATAAAATTTAAGGAGGATGGAATAGACTTAATTTAGGGTGAAAATTTTATGCATAACACAACCTCTATAATCTTGAATTTTTAGATAAATGAGAGTTAGATTCTTTTTCAATTTATAAGATCACCAAGAATATTAATGTCTCCACAAGCCATGTCGTTCAACTATATGTATAAGAAGGTAAAATGAACATATTATTTTATAATAATACTAATATATATAATGAATATTAATACATATTACCTCTAGGTTCCTAATGGATTTGGAATGTTTGATAATGTTATACCAAATATAGAAGCTTTGAGTTAAGTGAAATAATTCTAAACTAGCTTTAGATGGTAATCCCATGTTTATACTTACTATAATATATTTTAGTACTTATATATTGGTATACAATTCCTCTGAGGAATTTTTTATTAGTCCTTCATTTATCTTGAAGATAACAATGTTATGTTGTGACTCTATTGAATGCTCTAATATTTGAGAAGATATTGGAGAACTTCAAAAATGACTCATAAATATCCACACTCTTATATGTGATCAAAATACATAAATAAATATATTTTAAAAATATTTAAAAACTTAATAAACCAACACAAAAATTACATTCACCAACAAAATTGTGTAAAAATTACAAATAAAGACTAATACATAATTAGAAACTAGATTTAGCTAACTTTCCTAATCTAACACTTTTGGGTTTTTGTAGGACTAAATTTGAACCTAGATGCTCTTGGATCATTATACAATTGGTAGAGATTATAAAACCGTACACTCAAAAATAATTTGAACAAAGAGCATTTATACTTGGAGATATGAGAGGTTGAGAAAAGTTAAATAAATCTTACTCTATATGGACAAATTTTTAAAAAGTGGAATTTAAGAAATAGAAATATATCATAAATACCAAGGATGAAATACAAAAAATGGCTAAGATAGATTATATAAGTAACCTAAAAAAATTATGTTTATAATATTCATTAAAATATGGATAATTATCAGGGAAATTCTATATTTTAAAAGACACTCCACCTTCCTGAGATGCCAAAAACAAGTTTGGGTACCTCTCATAATGAATCATCATGACAAACCATTCTTGATTCAAGTACCAAAACACACTAATTAGCAATTAATACTACTAGTTATTAACACTTTATTCCAAACATGGATATTCATAATTTTTATGGAAAGATTTAATGGAGGCTAATGTTATTGATGTGAGCAAACCCATAGAGGTACCCAAAGTTTGAAAAATAGAAGCTAAGAAATTGAAAATATTATCAGATTCATTTTCAAAGCATACAACAAATGAGGTAGGGGGCACTTTAGGTGTTCACTACATGTATCAAACACATCCACCACCAGAATAATATCACACTACTACAAAGGATTTACACCCATTACATAATATCAATGCTATGTACCATAAGATAGTTCCAACTAGACCACTCATCACTTTCTTAGAGTAGGATATTGTTGGTGATGATTCAAATTTATATGAGCTCTTTATCTAAGCCTACATACATCATCATACTATCCATAATGTTATGGTTAATAATAATTTACTATTAACATGTTTTTTTCACACTTGTATTATATCTAGGTTATTTAGAATAAGATACATCTACATACACAACTTTTCATGGTTTTAGTGGAGATGTTCAGAGATCCATCAAGGATATTTTACTTCTACTATAGGTTAGACTAAAACATGTGGTTACTAAAATATTAGTAGTACCTAGTGTAGTCATGTTCAACATATTATTGGGTAGGCCATGGATACAATAATTATGATCCATCCCATCCATAGTGTATAGCTGCCTAAAATATATACATGAAAATAAAGTGATTACATTTTAGGTCTTTCACATGAGTATCTTCTACCCATATCATAGGTAGTTACATTGTATTTATGAGTTAAAACATAGTTACCAATTACATCTATGAGCATAGTTCCTATAAATACACCACAAAGTTCATTGGAGTCACTAGTGCAAGTGAGGTATACTCTTATAATTTTTCCATGTGTACATACTCTCCTATGGAGACCATTATTAGAGAGAATCCTTGTGTTATATATATGTTTCATTTTTTATAGGTCCCCCTTTCTACTCATTTTCTTTTGAGATTAGTATTATTGAGGTCTTAGGGTGCCCCATATAGGTCACCTATTTAAGTTACAATATCTTCTACTAGATGGGTCCCTAAGACCCCTATAGTTAATAGGACACCATAATCAATTTCAATAATTGCTATCACCACTTCAAAAGGAGGGACATACATATATCACTTAGTGTAGTAGGTTCTAGGATAATAATTACCTTTTCACATAGCATGAATGATCATTATTCCTCTATTTGACATAGGCCACATAGATAGTGAGTCTCCCATGAGACTCATTAGTTAGTATTGTTCATCCCTTCTTGTACATACTTTCCTTCTTTCTCACTCCTTGTATATAGTTTTATTTTGATGTTGCTTGTACATACACTATATCTATAAAATAAAAAAATAATATAATATGTCAAAACACAAAAAATTCAAATATTTACTCAAGAAATATAAAATTATAGACTATATGCATTTCCATGTTTACACTTCTTATATTTTCCAGACACTACATATGTTATATCTCTAAGTATAGTTAATTTTATCATACACACATGCTTCACTTATTCTTATTGAGTGCTTTCATATTTTTCTAATACTTAGGTCCACTACATTGATTCATATTTGTCATCATCTACCTAATTGGGGCATCTACATAGATTTACAAGTTCTTGATTAGACACATTCACCTATTTTGGGGAACCCTATATATAGTTTTAATTACCAAGTTCCATATTTATTTACTTAACATCATAGCTTTAACATTGTTATATATTGATATTAATTATGCTACACTTAGATTTTTTCTATCTATTACTACTTTAAAATCATTATATGTACCTCTTGTCTCTTATATAGATTTGTATTACATGTTCATGGATATTTTAATTTTTATCTTTCCTAGTTTACATTTTATTTTATTTATATGCTTTTATTCAAGAGAATTTGAATATGTCATTTCTCTTTGGCTATAAACAACTTATTTTCATAGTGTGTATGCTTTGAACATGTGCCTATGTCCCTGAGTATGCCTACCTGATTTTGTGGCCAAAAATTTGAACATGTCATTCTATGTGCCTTTATTCCAAATTTTTTGTTGTTTGCAAATGTGGAAATTTTAACATGTCCTCATATGTCTTACCTTATCACATTTAGTGGAATATGCCCTTGTCCCTTGTATTTTGGCCCCTTGGCCTCCTTATGTCCCTCATGTGTGTTGTATGTATGATTTATTATATGCATCATATCCATGACACTTATCTTTCACATGTTACACACTCTAGTTTTAGATGTCATGAGGGAACTCATGAATCTTCTCCTTCATAATTGGGTTCCATGATGGACATTATGGCCAAACCATAGGTAGCTACTAAGTTATGATTAGGTTTTTTGTTACATACATTGTTATATCTATCTTGAAAGCTTTGTGAATGATATACACAAAATACATCACATAATTACAAACTTAGACTCAAATTATCTTACATTTCAATGTAATGTATGTACATTATATTATATTATTAATTAGATATCATATATGCTCCATCTAATACACATGCTATAGATTTTTTTTTTTTTTTAAGGATAGTTCTTACACAAGTTCAATAACTTTATTCAAAAGAGGGGTAATTCAATAAGGCTTTTCATAGATATTGAGATATCATAATGCACTCATAGTACATTTTAAGCACACATTCTCATATTACATAAATTACACTCAGGTAAACACAATGGGAAAATAGTACCACAAAGATTAGTATAGTTACACAGAAATCAAATTAGTCAGACATTAGCACCCAAATTGGGACACTAGCACCACATGGAACTACTATACAAGATATGTCACTACTTTCCAATATCATTATCATTATAAAAATTTATATTGGCCAAAAAATTATAGTAGGTATAGTCTAGGTTTCTTATGATACTTTATAATTGTTATTCAAATCCCAACAACTATCTCTATCACTCCCATGTATTATATGATATGAATAATAGTATTTTAATATACATATATGATTCATAGGAGGTGATTTTATTAGATCATTTTGAAGCATTTATCCTAAAATATCACTTGAAATATTATTATAATTTTGTGTAATTTTTTAATCATTAACTGTAGTTTCACCTTGATTTTGAACCTAAATTGAGATTATATATTTTGAGGCAAAAAAATAACTAGATGGAGATAGATATATATGGTTAATGCTAACATTCATTGGATTATTTTTTTATGTGATCTTATGTTCCAATCATGTGATCTTTGAACTAGAATGTGGATATTTATTTTGAAACTCTTCTATGAATGCTTTCATAGTCAATATTTGATCTTGGAGGGCTTCAAAAACCCAAGTCTTAGGTTCTTTTGACTGGATATGCATATAAAAACATTTAAGAGGATATGTGGGAGGTGGATGGGGGTTAAGAAGGAAATATTAGCTACCTTGATTTGGTACTATATGGTGGGTGACCTTACATCTTGGGATAGTGAGAACATGGACTTAGTTATAGATAAATTACCTACCAAAATCTAGAATAGGGATAATAGAAGTTATTGAGTATTCCATAGACATAGAAGATGTATTATGATTGACTTCCAACCTGATTTTATTTTACATTAGTGTCTTTAAAAAAAAATCATGGTTATGAAAGATATTGAATATTTATTACCAACACCATGCAATTAGAACAAGCATTATTTGAATTCAGAAGTATACACCAAGAATATCCCATATAGCCATAATATTATGCACACACATATCCATTAAATATTTTGAAAATATAAGATATATATTTTTTATTAAAATTAGTAGATAGATGAAACACTTAAATTAATTTGAAAATAGGTACACCATCTGTCACCTAAGCTAAATTTACTAAAAAAAAGTAAACTCTAAATTCTATAAAAATACATACAATATTTTGTTTAAAAAATATTATTTTATCCAATCAATATCCAAATTAAAAACATTTAAGTGTTTAAAAATAGAGTCGTTGTGTATCAGATATGAATTGAACAAGTGTGAGGATAAGAGATAAGCCTAGGAAAAGAAACCCTAATAGTAAAATGAGGGTGAAACCCTAAGAAATAATTACAATTCTTATATGCTAATAAAATAAGGGTAAATAAATATCAAATCTAAAATCCAAATAAAAAATTATGAAATCCTATAAATACTATTAGAACCCTATGGGAAACATAGGGTTTAGAAATGTTCAAGAAAAATACGGGTTCAAAAATATGTTCTACCAAATTTTCAAATAATAATTTAATTAACCCTATTTCAAATAAATTGAATATAATGATAATAAATGTTAAAAATAAATTTCAACATGAATTTTGAATACAAACTAGTGAAATTTACAAATCATTATTGAATGAAAGAAGACTAAATATGAATTAAAAAATGACTTAGTTGTTACTACCTATGATTTGACTATGATGAGAATAGATAGCGATTAATACATGTAAATGGAGACTTTTAGACTTATTTTTAAAGTGTCACCAAAATTATAACTAAGATTTTTGAAGGATAATATCATCCAAATTGGAACAAGATCAATTGGTACTATTGTCCCATGATAGTTAATTTTATCCTCTACAAAAGCACATGGAAAATAGGGCATAATCATCTAAAATAGCTTCAGTAACACTTGTTTACACAAATTTAACCTTCAGATGCATTTGAAAGACTTCAATAAAATCCAATTGTGATGGCCCCTTTTTAGATGAAATATGTAGCCTACAAGTCACTTATCTCAAAATAATATTTACATAATACATGAAGGATGTGCTCATGTAATATCAATTTGAACCTTTGAAATGGATTGCATCATAATATTTGAATATAACATTGAATTTTCATATGAAACATATGTTATATTTATATAACATTGAGTAACATAAGCAATATGTGCATTATATGCTTCATGGCACCAAAGTAAGATTAGAGAGAGTATGAAAATTCATGATATGAATCATGGGACCATGGTAATAAAAAAATACATATAATTTCATACAATATCATTTAATTTTCATAATTCCCAAAAATCCACATACAAGGGGGATGTGAATTTCATATAAACACATAAGGCCAAGGACCACATGAAAATGGCACAATGATGTCAAAAAATAATAATTTAAACTTAAAAAATCTAAGGAAAATACAAATTAAGTAAAAAAATTCTATATTATAATATAATGAAGTAAGAAATAAGCATAAAATAAGCGAAATTAGTCTATATCTAGCATATTGATTGTTTTTATAATTAACAAGTAACATATTCATGTGACACATGTATAATACTATTGAGTAAAAAAAATTGTATGATATATATCTCAACATGGTGAAAATATTTGTAATAAATAATAGATGTTAAATTCTTAATGAAAAATGAACATATACCATTAAACTACACAATGCTCTTGGGTAATAAAAGAAGCTGAAAATTGAAACCATGTAAAATTATATCATGTATAACACATAAATACCTCATGAAAATAATGTGTAAAACAAATTATATATGTTATCTATTCAATATATAATACATAACATATGAAAAGAATAAAACTTGGAAACAATTGAAACTACTATCTTAGGTCTTGATTTTAAATGCTTAAAACTATTTTTATTTTTTTTACATTTTTTTATTTATTTGCATGTTTATGATTTTTTTTTCCATTTTTGAATATTTTGAATTTGTTGAAATATTGTACTTGTAAGTTAATTTAGTAAGGTTTATAAAATATTATAAGAGGGATGGATTTGAATAATCCTAAAAAATGTGTAAAATCATTATATGATAAAAATGAAGGCAAGGCATGTGCTCCTAATGTATGTGCAATAGTTGTTTTGAATTGTTTGAATTGATTTGAAAATAAAGAGGGAGAGTTCCCATGTTGAAAAATAAATACAAGACTTATATAAGGTATAAAATAGAAATGAAGTAAAATCAAAAGAGGCTATGTATAAATGGAAAAATATAAGTAATTTAACTAATTACATGAGTAGAGGAAAGTTCCTATGGAGTTCCTACATAAAGGTGTATCACCCTGATTCATTTTTTATAGACCTTTAATTTGAATAGTATGTCATTGTTTAGAATAATATGATATTTTTTACTATGTATTATGATGCATATCAATCAAAACAACATTGGATGCCTTTATGGGAACATTCCATGTTTTACTTTTTGATGTTGTAATTATGTTCTCTTTTTAAATGGTGATCATCTCACTATCTTGTTAAAATTTTAAGAATCATAATTGGTACTCAATTTATCTCTCATTAGTATTTTCCATGATCTTCTAAATATTATATTATATTTCTCTAAATTAGGATCAATCTGTTATAATGTTGAACATGATATAGGACCAAGTTTGATTGGAAATGAGATAGACCTAATGTAATCATTTCATTTAGGGATTTTTTTAGTGGTGAATATTTATTAATTCATGAAGATTCCATTTTTTAAAGTTATCATTTGGAAATTTAGTGGGGTAGTTGACACTGCGGTATTGCCTCAATTTTAGGGTAGAATTTACTTACTAGGGTTAGCTCACCTACTTTTTAAATTAATTTCCCTACTATAAATGTATGTCATTAGTATTAATAAAACCAATCTATGGGAATTAAACACTATAAACTATTTATTAAACTTTATTCCCTAAGGATGTTCACTCCTTGAGTATCAAGTGCTAGATGAAGGGAAGAAGGTGCCAAGAAATAACTAGGTGCTAGATGACTATAACCAGTTGTGAGGTAATCATAACTAGTTATTGATAAAATACAAATAGCTAATGGGTGACTATAATTAGTTTTTATATGACTCTAACTATGTGTCAAACTAATACAATCAATTGTGGGGTGATCACAACTATCCACCAAGAGATCATAACTAACTATTAGGTGATTGTACAGAGTTATCAGATGATTAAAACTAGTTATGGGGTGATAATAACCAACTATTGTGTGACTAAAACCAACTATCAAGAATTTTTCCTTAGGCTAAAATTGTTAAAAAACTACAACCATCTCTCAGGTGATTACACCTAGATATCAAGTGACTACAAATATCTATGGGGTGACTACAACTAGCTTTCAAGTTTCTACAAAAAAGCATTATTTGTCTACATAGTTGATTAGATGGCTTACAATGAGAGTGGTAAGGCATCAAATAAATTTTTATAAAAGAGCAATGTGTTAGCTTATTTCATCTAGATGGAAAACACGAGTATAAATATTAAATTATATAATGTTATTATTTATTCATTCCTATTAAGGTTCACTAATAATTAATATGTATAACCATTTTTCTTGTAAAACCCATTGATAAGAATATCAAAGCTATGTCTCCACTTAAAGAGGTACCTCGGTATAAAATTCCAAACATAGGTACTAAATATTATTTTATTTACTATTTTGTTATTTATTTACACTTTATTTACAATGTTTATTAATAATTACTCTACAACCATTTTGCATACAAAACTCAATGATAATAGTATCAAAGATATGCCTCCACTTGAAGATGTCCTTGGGTATCAAATTCCAAACATAGATACTAAATATTATATGATTTATTGTATTGTTAATTATTTACATTTTTGTAGTAAGGACCATTTTTAATATTAATTACAATATCTATACCAGTTTTTCAAGAAGAATCCACTAATAACCCTTTTGAAGATATGCTTCTACTAGAAGATTTCCTTGGGTATGAAATGCCATCAATGAATTCAAGGAAAAGAACATTAGAGTACATCATCACATATGTTAATGATGAGTATCAAATATAACCAGATGAGATTTCTACTCAACCAACACACTCTTCAGTTAAAAAAACCACAAAAAAATATGTGAAAAAGAAGAGAAGTACATGGATAATTAAAAGGTCATTCAAGTTTGAATGGGAAGATAAATACCCATTCATTGAACCTATACAATAGGAAAACAATAATGAAACATGAATATAATTTAAATGTACAATACGCAGTTGGAAACATGGAAAGGACTCAAAAATTCAACTCAAGTTGGACACAATTGATAAATATTATGGAAAAATATGGGTCAAAAAAAGACAAAGATGGAAAAATCAAAAGAGCAATGAGATGGTAAAGTGTAAAATAATTAATGCATTAATGTTACACATCAATGTATGAAAATCATCAAAAACATCAAAGACACCTCATTGAGAAATGATGAATAATTATAACTCAATTTAAAAAAGTTGCCCAGTCTAATCTACATGGAAAAAATACATAGTTTTTCTCTTTATATCACATTTTGAAAAGAGGAAGACCAATCTTTTATTTCTCAAAGTAAAAGATTTTATTTCAACATATTGGATTGAATAAAATTCCACAATCACATTGGTCAAATAATAGTGCTTTAGAGATGGAAAAATTCCTCACAATGATTGAAAATGAGGATTTGAAGGAAAAAATAAAAGCAACATGGTTTATCTCATTATCCATTAATGAGGTAAATAAATTTGACAACACATCATGGGTTTGCATGAATGTATGTACATTTGAGAACCATTCAAGGCATCCTGACCTATTATCTATAAGTAAAATTTTAATGATGAGAACCTTTACAAACTAGTTATTTTTAATTTAATAGATATTACTAGGATGTATTATTATGATATAGGTACTGAGTTAGTGTGTGTTGATGTGGATTGTGCATTAGTAATGTATGGGAACAAAATAAGTCTGTATGTTCACCTACAAATAATAGTTTACCCATATATGAGTCCAATACATTGCATGGCACATAGAATGAATTCATTTTACAAAAAAATTAACACATTTCAAAATGTCGCAAAAGTGGAGGAGCTTATCTGTGAATTGCACATGTACATGTCAGGTTTATAGAGTTCCAAAAAATTGTTATTATAGTGATTGATGGTAAAAAAAACTCTTAAAATATGTTGATAAAATATGGATTTATATGTATGAGCCTATATGTATAATATTTGAATAATATTAATCATTGATAGGTTTTACATTTAAATATAGGATGCATGTTGACAAGGCCAAATATTTATTATACCATTTGATAGATTTTGAATGCCTGCTAAAATTGTGTGGTATTCTACCATTGTTGAAATTAATGCATTTCTTGATGAAACCTATGAAAAAGAGATCCATAGATGTTATTGACTTTATGTGGTTGAGGAAATAGGTTTGTCAATCTTTTGATATATTATACTACTCGAATGAAAGTTTAAGGGACCAATATTTGACAATGGGGAAATTATAATAGATATTAAGGACCCTAAAAAATATTTGAAATTCAATACTAATGATCATTCTTATATTATCATTAATGGAAAGGAGATACCACTACACACTTTCTAAAGATGAACTTATGTGGTTGGAGTATAAATTGAAGAATTACATACATCATGGGTTCTAAATTATAATGTCATATATGAGACACAAATTAAATTGAAAAACATTTTAAAAAGCTTATCTGTTGAAATTTGAAATTGATTTCAAATGGATAAGTTTCTTGAAACTATGGGAGTGGTGAATCCTATATTTTGGAATATTCTACAAGGTGAAGAAATAATAATTAATTTGTTTTTCAAATACATGGGGTACTCTCATTAATAATTTCATGGAGTATATATAAATTAATGGAGTTGAAGTGGAGGGCATTTTTCAAAAGGATTTATTGAAAAATAATCAATGCATTTTGGAATTACAGTGGTTGAATAATTTTGGTCCTTAATTGAACCAACAAAAATAGGTGATATTATTAGTTTAAGGAAGAAATTATATCCCAGTAGTGTTTTTAAATAAATAATTAGTGAATTTTTTTGCTAATATGATTTTTTTAAATAATTATTTTGGGGGCAGTAAAAGACAAAATGATATTTAGTGTTTTATCTTTTGTCAAATCTAAACTTTAGAACATATTAGATAAAAATATTGATACATGTTTGAGGTTATATGTTTCATGTTATGAAATGAATGAGATTTCATATTAAAGAGTGATTTCAATTTAGAGTTATATTAATAAAAGAAGAGTAATCATAAATACATCTACTAAATAAGATATTGAAAATTCCATTGAGACAATACATCAAAATGTCAATGATGAAGCACATGTTATAAAAGGGTTATTCCAACTACTTGAATTTTAGTTTGTATGCATTTCAAATATACTTGAATTAAATTCAGTCATGATAAATTTTTTTTTATTGAATAATATTTTCTCTTTTTAATTTGATAAGTTATGTATCATACCCAAGATTTGTGAATCATATGGTTAACTTCTAAAATATCTAAAGTATATGTCATATAAGGACTACAATATTTTATCTTTTTACTGAACATGATGTGTAGCTAAATCATGCAATTGAATATAGTGAATCATGTATATGTGGGAACATAATAACTAGTTTGGATAACCATTGTGGCTCTATGTTTCAATGTCATTCTAGGTTTTTATTGTCATTTGACCTAGGGAAGCCAGTTCACATTATTTATTGATGACATAAACTAAAAATCAATAGGGTATGTTATCTAGTAACAACATATGCCATCAGTTGATATCATGTGATATCATTTGACATCACGTGTTATCACTCAACATCATATGCCATAAAGTGATAACCCATGTTGTTAGATGTTAAACATAAGTTACCATTGACAACATATACCATCATACAATAGCATATGTCATTGAATGATAGTGTTCCATATCATTAATTTATGTGCCTATCATCTAGGTTTATTTTAATCATGTGCCTACATCCCCACTAATATATGTACCTATGTTTAGCTACTAGTTATTAGTTATCAGACTCTATTCTCCTAAAAATATTCTCAAACGAGTTAAATTTTCACTTTTGACTCTTGAATATTCCACTCTAACCTCCAAGAGACATGATTCCCTATAAATCAAATTACTCATACATAAGAAGACTTTGAATCCTTGAATAATAAGATGCATACATGGACTAGGTTAAGAAGCATAGTTTAGAGGGGCTTATCAAGATGACCCAATATGACATAAACATCACTTTAATCTCCATTTTTCTTAGAGCTATGATTGTGTAGATTCCATGTTCATAGTGAAGGTGCAATCACATGTTTTATGATTTGGGGTCACCCCAAAAGACATCTATCACTTAACATGTCTCCCCATAACAAATTCTAATCCTATGACCACCCATGACTCATTGATAAATTTAGATAAGAAGTATATAGAGTCTCACTTTTACCTATCAATCAAGGGTTTATACTCATTCATTAAATTATTAATTTTATTTCAATTATATTTTAGCATTTATCCATTCACTAAAAATTATAAATAAGGCACCAAGTACCATCATCAATTAAAAGTTAAATTATTTCTAAACTAATATGTTTTATTTTGTTACAGGTGGGTAGAATTACAAATACATTAAAGGCCTCCATGTATAATCTTTTAGTAATCCTTTTCTTTTAGACACGATAATTTTTTTTGGATAAAATTATATATTAGGGAAGAGCATTGAACATACCGATATAGGGTATGGTCTTCATAAATACCTCCCCCAAGTATTCAATTGTAACATATATCTTCATGGCATATTTAACAATAAGGTATACACTTATTAATATTTTTTTTCAATATAAATACTAAATATTAAGTTTATTCTCATTTAGTAGTTATCTAATCTATTTTTAAATCTACAAATATCCCTTCTTAAAGGAAACATTTTATGACACCACCACCATCCTACCAAGTTATAACCAGGGATAAAATTTTGTCATTTTCAGCCCCAATAAGTGGTACTATCCATTTGAAAATGTCATAGTTTTTAAACCTCTCTCTTGTCAGTAAACCTAGCTTAGTGACTAATATTTTACAACATATAGATCTTGATGAAGAGTTTTTAGGGATGGATATTGGGGATCAATATACTTAGTTTAGTATCCATGATATTATTCAAGGATCACATAATATGGGGCTAGATGTTGATTCCCAACATCTACCTTCACCTAGCTCTTTATTGTCTATCTCATCTCCTCCCCTTCCCAATCCTAACATTCCTAAGACTAATGATGAGCTTGCCACTTTTCATTTAGATAATCTATTGGTAACTAATATTTATACCTATGTAAAATAAACTATTCTTTGGTGAACTTGAGTGTTTGAGGATATTGGAGGTAAGAGCTAAAGTTCTGATACAGTGAATAAATTCCCAATTTCATAATATCTCCCAATGTGCCCAATTATTCAAATTGGTTTAAAATCAACTTGCAAAAACTAATGATTTGTTTAATTAGGTTGTTTCTAGAGTAGAAACTATTATAAATGATTATAATGACAAATATTTATATAATATTTTGAATAGGCTTGAGAATTTAATGCATAGGAATAGGCATATAGTAATAAATGGGAAAAATACAAAAGACTTGTGGTTATTGTTGATGTAGTAAAGGGGAAAGCTATGGTGAGTTATACTCATTATATTTTCTTTTTTCATTTGAGTCAATTATTGTAATTTTCTAGCTAAATAATTTTCATCATTTAATTGTAGGCAAAATATGATAATTTGAATAATCAAGTCAAGGTAATCGAATTGCACCTCCAAAAAGCACAAAAAAGTTTAAATTCAACTATTTCCTTGAAATAAAAACTTGTTTTGTTGAATAAACAATATAATACATTTAATAAAATCATCAAGGATAATGGATTGTATCCATAAATTTTGTTCAAATAAAAATTTTATTTAGATCCCTCATTGATTTCTATAAGATATGTATCAAAGGATGATAAGCCAAATATTGAAAACATTATTATTGTAGCCAAGGATCTTCTCCAAATAGGAATCATAAAATATGATAGAATCCATTGAGAGTAAGTGCCTTATGTAATAGAAAATTAGACACATACTTCACATGAAATTGAAAAAAAAAAAATGAATCAATGTCAATTGTACTATTTATTTATAGTGGAAATATTGTAATATTTTAAGACAATCAGTTTCAAACACAATATATATTGCATTTATGGCTTTTAAAAGATTCATTGGATTATTACTTCCTAGATGGATTTTATTTAATGATGAGTTAGATATTATCTTGATATGTAATGTTCTTTTTAATTAATTTAGGTACACTATATGTATGATATATTTTTTAAAAATGAAAGTGTTGATTTTTTATTTGATTTATAGTAAAAATGTTTTTATGACTAGGTTTTTGGGAAAATAAATAAATTAGATTGAAATGAAAATGGATAATTGTTAAATTTATTAAGGGAATATATGTATCTCAATACTATAGATGTTGTATTTCAACACTAAATTTGTCACTTGATAGTGATATTGCTTCTCGATAATGATGTTATCGCTTGACATCAATGTCATTTTATGATAGTGATGTTGTCCTTTGACAACAATACAAATGACCAGCTATATAATTAAATGGTTATCTGCATATGCAAACATGTGTTAATGTCATAGATATGTCTATTTACCTTTCTTGTTGTTGTGTAAATATCATACATATTATTGGCAAAGAAACTAATTAATCCATTCATAAATAACATAATTAAGAATATAAAGTACTATTCAATAAAAGACTACTTACTACATAATTTATTTATAAATTAAAAGGAGAAAATATTGTTCAATAAACAACATAAATTTATCACAAATTATTTTAATTCAATTATATTTGAAATACATACCAACTTAAACTTGGGTAGTTAGATAAACCATTTTACAACATGTATTTCATCCTTGTCATTTGTATGTACTATCTCAATGGAATTTTCAATATCTTATTTGGTAGTTGGATTGGTAACTCCTCTTATTTCAATAAGATAACTCCAAATTGAAATAACTCTTTCATATGGAAACTCATCCACTGCATAACCTAAAACATACAACCTCAAACATGTATCATATATTTTTATCTAATATATTTTTAAGTTTATATTTGATTAAATATAATGCAATAAATAAACTTTCATATTTCACCAGCCTCAAAATTATTTTTTGGTAAAATTCATATAATCAAAAATATTTTCTAATAATTTCTTGTAGAACACTGCTAGGATACAGTTTCTTCCATGGCCTTTTAATAACATTTATTTTTATTGGTTAATTTAAGGACCAATATTTTTCAACCATTGTAATTCTAAAATGTGTTGACTATATTTTTTAATATATCCTTGTGGAAAATGCCCTCACTTCAACTACATTAATTTACAAAAACTTACTAAAATGATTAATGAGAGTACCCATGTATTTGATAAATAAATTATCTATTAATATTCCAAAATATAAGATTCACCACTCCCATGGATTAAATAATCTCATCTCTTTGAAATCGATCTCAAATTTAAGTAGATAACCTTTTTGAAATGTTTCTCAATTTCATTTGTGTCTCATATATGATATTATCATATAAAACCCATGATGTAGGTACTTCTTAAATTTATACTTCAATCACATTAGTTAATATTTATAAAGTGTGTAGTGGTATCTCCTTTTCATTAACGACAATGCAAAGATGATCCTTAATATTGAATTTCAAATAGTATTTAGGGTCCTTAATATCTATTAAAATTTACCAACTGTCAAATATTAGTTCCTTAAAAAATTCATTCGAGTAATATAATTTATCAATAGATTGACAAACCTATTTCCTCAATCATATGAATTTAAAAATATATATCGATCTCTCTTACACATGTTTTATCAAAAACTACATTTATTTCAACATGGTTAGAATACCACACAATAGTAGTAGGATTTTCAAATTTCTCAAATGGTACAATAATATATTACCTTGTCAATATTAATCTTATATTTAAACAAAAAACCTATGAATGATTGATATTATTCAAATACTCTATATGCAATCTCATACATGGAAATCCATATTGTATCAACATCTTTTAATAGTTTTTTACCATCAACCACTCCAATCGCAAATTAATGAAACTCTAAAAAGTTTTTAAGACTAATTTACATATATGTGTAAAAGTCATGGATAATATACTCCACTTTCATGACAATTTTAAATGTGATAACATTTTTTTAAGAAATATTTATTATATGTTTCATGTAGTGGATTGGATTCATATATGGGGAAACTATTGTTTGTAGGCCAACACATAGACTAGTTTTATTCTCCTATGTTGTTGATGGACCATGCATACCCACACACACTAACTTGGTACCTATATCATAATAATTCATCCCAACAATATCTATCAAATTAGAAATAAGTGCTTTTTAAAGGTTCTCAGTATTACAATTTTACTTTATTTTACTTATAAATTATAGGTGATGTTTCCCTGAATGGTTCTCAAATGTATAAACATGCAAGCAAACCCATGATATGTTGTCAACTAGTGTTACCTTATGAATGGACATTGAGATAAACCATGTTGATTTTACTTTTTCTTTCAAATCCTCCTTTTTAATCATTGTGAGGAATTTTTCTATCTATCAAGAACTACTATCTGACTAATGTGATTGTAGAAAGTTATGCAATCAAATTTATTGAAATAAAATATTATAATCTAAAATATAAGAGATTGGTCTACCTCCTTTTAAAATGTGATATAAAGTGGAAAACTTTGTATTATTTCCAAGTATATTAGAATGAATGACTTTTTTGATAGTGATGGATCACCTAAAATTTAGGGTAGAATTTAAATTTAAGGGTTGCCTCGCCTAATTTTTAAAATAAATTTTCTCTTATAAATGTATGTCACCAATACCAATAAATCCAATCTAGGGGAATTCACCACTATATATTATATAATAAAATTTATGCATTGACACTATTTTCTCCTCATGTACTAGGTGTCGAATGATAAAAAGAAGTTATAGAATTATAAAAACAAGTGTCATATGAACATAACCATTTTCTAAGCAACCAAAATCAACTACTAGGGGACTGTAACTAGTTATTAGGCAACTGTATTTAATTTTTTTAATGACTACAACTAGGTTTTGAATGACTACAATTAGTTATGAGGAAATCAGAACTAACCATTGGGAGACTGAAATCAGCTATTGGGTGACCACAAAGAATTTTTAGACAACTAAAACTAGTTTTCAAATTATTGAAACCAACTATTGAGTGACATTAATAAACTATTAGGTAGTTATATTAAGGATATAAATATCAGGTGACTAAACCCAACTTTCAAATGACTACACCTTGTTGTCAAGCAATTGAAAAGATCTATTAGTTGACTTCAACTAGTTTTTGGGTGACTAAAACCATATGTGATTTGTCTACATAATTGATTTAGTGGATTATGCTAAGAGTTGTAAGGTTTTAGGTAAACTTAAAAAAACATGTTATCTTATTTCAACCATGAAGGGAAAACATAGGGATAAATATTAAATTATTATTATTATTATTATTACTTATTCATTCCTATTAGGGTTAAATAATAATTAATGTCTAAAACCTTTTTTTTTGAAAAACAAATTGATAATGGTATCAAATATATGCCTCCACTTGAAGACATACCTAGGTATGAAATGCCAAAAAGAGGTACATAGGTAGACTCTAATGATATGCCTACATGGGAATATTTACCTACATATGAAATGCTAGACAAAGGTATTAAATATTATTTGATTTACTATTTTGTTATTTATTTTCACTTTTATTACAGTGTTTATTAATAATTAGTCTACAACCACTTTAATGCAGAACCTAATGATAATAATATCAATGATATTTCTCCATTAAAAGACATCCCTTGCTATCAAATTTAAAATAGATGTACTAAATATTATATGATTTACTATATTTTCAATTCTTTATGATTTTTTATTAAGGACCAATTTTTAATAATAATTATAATATATATACCCATTTTATAAGTATAACCCACTGATAACCCTTTTGAAGATATGCCTCCACTATAAGACATCCCCGGGTATGAAATGTCATCACTAAATTCAAGGAAAGTGACACTAGAGGACATAATCATGGATGTCAATGATGAGTACCTAGTACCACTAGTTGATATTTCTACTCAGCCAACATAATATTTAGTTGAAAAAGGTACAAAAAATATGTGCAAAAGAAGAAAAGTACATGGAAAATTGGAAGGTAGTTTAGCCTCCAAATATCCCATCTCAGTCAATTTCTAGATAATACTTGTTTACATCATTTACTGCTATTTTTAGAAAGGTCAACCTAGGTCAATTCTATTACAATTTATTGGTTTTATTTATTGCATATTTATACCTTGATTTACTATACTCGTACTCTTTAACAACCTAGGGATGGAACTTCATAACCCTAAAAAGTTAAATCATTTGGTGAACATAACTTACTATGAGCACATTATTTCAAATCCTAGTGCACTATTTGGGTTTACCTTATTATTTCTAGAATATACTCAATTTTTAGTTTCTAGCCTATCATCATGACTATCATGATGGATGCCATTTTATAATTTTTGGAATAAAATCTTGTAGCTTGCCTTGCATGCCTATTACCTAGCATTTGTATAAATATGCACATGTATGTCACTCTTATTGTGGATCATGTCAAAGTTCAATGTATTTTACACATTGGTCCACCTTTTCTTTAGTCGCCCTACTATGATGATCATTGTTACATGGCTCACTTTGAGTTACCTCCAATTATTACTCAATGATAGAGAGCTCAAAAGACTCTTTTTTTTCTACCTCCACCTAGACTAGTTGATTACATTCACTCACATCCTATCTCTATTACTCACCCTCAGTAAATAGTATATCATGTAGTTTGAGTTGTTACTATATGGGACATGATACCTCCTTAGCCTATATAAGACAACATAACCCCACCATCCCTACTCATCCCCAAAACACTATAATTATAAATGATTTTATAATTACTTCAACATGTAACTATATGGGATCAACATAGAGCATTTTATATTTTGGATCAGTTGAGAAACACATTAGCTAAGATTTCCATATTATAATTACCTCAACATGTAACTATTTTCAAAGATATTCTATTTTAAACACTCAATCATACATAATTGCCTCATGACATTGAACCAACTTACTTTGCATCTATCATGAGCACAATCAAGTACATTGAGTATGTTATATATTCTTCCAATGAATATTTTCCATCACAGTTAATTATTTATCATAGTCTACCACTCTTAATTTAGGCACAAATCAATACCACCATTGTTAAATGAATTTTAATTGATAGTGGTTTAAGACTTAATATATTCAATCTCACATTTATACAGAGTATGGGGTTGATATAACATCTATTCAGAAGACATAATAATATCATAGGTTTTGATGACATTCCTAGACAAACATTACATTTTATTACTTTGGATATTATGTTTCAGCCAAAAGCCTACCCAAATAGTTTAAGGTTATGCCTAATCATTTTCACTATAAATTATTACTTGGGAGACCTTGGATACATGCTATGAAGGCCATATCCTCTACCATATATAGATGTATCAAGTGTTTACATGATAGATACTGATAAATTTATGTAACAGATGATCAACCATTTAGATATTGTAGAGTCACTAATATTAACACCCCAAGTACATCTTCAGATGGGACACTCATGTTATTATAGAGTCCCCACCTCACAAAGTTATGATTGAGAAGATTCATACATATGAGGTTGGGGAATCCAATATCATTATTCCTACACCCATTCTAGATCTTCTTACAACACAATTACCTTCACCCATTATGGAAGAGGATCCTCATACAATACAATTATTTCCATCTAAGCCATGCAATGGGACTATAATAGAAAAATTACCATTACTTGTTACTTCAGAGGAAGTATACATTTGTAACTCTAATATAGATTCCTAGGACACCACAGAAGATGATCCAAAACCCATTGATGTTTATGATTATTTATGTGGATTGAGATTTACATCACTAGGACTTAGAGAGTATAGAGATGATTATAAACCACTCATGACTTTTTATACAATGATAACACCACTAGTTCATAGTCCTAAAACTTCAGGCCCACCTACTAAGTTATAGTTAGATTTATATCCCTCCATTCACTCAATACATATGGTTACATATATGCATACTAACCTAGTTATATAGATTTAGGTAGGTAGTTTAGATGATATACCAAATCATATTTAATAGATGTTACTTGATAGAGGGTTTATGGTATTACCCATAATTCATCATAGATTTGTTATAAAATTATCATAGTAGGAAGACCAACCCTTTTATCATATTCATAATCTTAAAGGACATGATACAAATACATGCTCAAAATTATAACACAAATTGAATGCTTTTAGGGATTAGGACACTATTTAGATTACACAACCTCCACTTCCACTAGTATAGGCACCATGATAGACTTGTTTTTGACACAAATACTCACAAAATGATTCATTGACTATCCAATTTTTTTTGAGGACATATACATTCACCATGTTTTTATAGATGATGATTTTAATCCTAATACTTACACTTTAGGATTTTTAAAACACATAGGACATTAGCAGGATGAGCTAAAACATTCTATACATTATCAATATTCCATAGTACATATCACACTACAAGTTACATGGATCCCTAAGGTGGCCAACACATTATTCTTTGTCATGAGCACAAACACTCATATACAAGTTACTCTTGAAAGTACATGGTTACATGTGATGGATACCATAGTTGATTGATCATATAGATGTTTGACATTCACTCATGAGGGACAGATGGTATAAATTCTACATTATGATAAAGATGATAATAATATGTTTTTGGTAATTTTGCATGTCAAGGATAAATACCAACCCTTGTAACTCAAAAATTCTCAGGGATACTATTAATAGCCTCTGCAAGGTGGTCTACAACGTATATTTTGATTAAAAATGATAAATTTTTGTCTTTAAATCCTAAAGTATGAGTCAAAAGTATATTAAAAATTCCAAATTATCTTTAAATACATTCATTTTAATGGAATTATACTTAGTCATAAGTTTCTTAAGTTAAAAAGGTGATTTCATGTAAGTCTTAAGCCAAAAAGGCTCATTTTTAACTACATTAAGGTGTAAAAAGGCTTAATATTTGTGTTAAAATGATAAATGACTTGTGGTATACTTATCTTGCTCTAAAATTTGTGGTGTAAGACTAATGTTTTAATAAAATTTTAAAATCAAGGCTTTTTCATACATTTTCCATGCAAGGTATAGATTTGTATGACCATTCCATTAGCTAAGGATAAGAGTAGGAGGAAGAGGAAATAATAGGAATTCATGAATAATTTCAAGGAGAGAGGATTCAAAATAGGTCCAAAATTGGTTCACATTATTCATCTTTCTAGTTTGCACATAAGGAGAGCCCTTCAAGTTTGTAGATGGTATGGCCATGAGAAAAAAAAATCTAGGTCTACAATTTTGGCAAAATAAATTATATTTAGAGAGATTACTGATAGAGCAAGTGGTTCTCAAAATTTTCATATATCCTTTGTGAATCATCCATTTAAATTAAAGGCATACATCATTAGTCTTGTATACATGAAGGTAATCTATTTTATGCAATTTCTCCACAACAAGGCATCATATACAGAAAAATCAAGTTTGTAGGGCTTGTTAGGTACATGAATAGACTTTAAATGGATTCCATCAGTTATATTCCACACATTTAAGGACCAAATATATCTCAATAAGGCAAGAGATTTTAATTATGTAGTCTACAAGCAAAGGAGGAAGAATTGTACTATTTAGGAGAGAAAAAAAGGTTTCAAGATTCTTGGTTTCATGTTTGTAGGGATATCCTTCATGTTTTCATGTTTTCCAAGAAAAATTCTCAAAATTTCATCCAAATTTTCATAGCATAATCCCATAATTATGTTCTCAAGCATATCAAAAATCCTTTTCTAGCAAATGTTAAGGTTTTTTAGCATTTGTTAAGGTACTTAACATATTTATACATTTCAAATTCAACTTCTTATCCACCTCCAATGGACCCAAAATTGATATGACAAGTAGAGGATAAGATCATTCTTACATAAGACCTTCAAGGTGGATTTGAGATTCCACTTTCATGCTCTTTTCACTCCATCTTGGTTATTCTCCATATACACTACATTTGTACTATTTTAAGGCTTTATTTTCACCTTCATTCAAGTTTCACATCCTCCATTCATTTTTTCTCACCTTCCACTCATCTCCATCTCATGTTTTTATTGTCATAAGGAGTCAAAATGGGATAATTTGTCATGTTCATTGAATATGAAGATATTTAGACCAATAAAACATCATTTATAGCGAAGAAGGCAACCTACAACCATGACACCAATAGTCATGAGATTTGTCATGAAAGTACAATGAAGAGAATAATGGCAAAGATATATTATTAAAGGTATATGATCACACAATCTGATAAAGATGTAATAAGAGAAGGAAAAGGATCATGCCATGGTTTTTATGACTTCCTTAAGGTGAAATTCAGTCCTTTTTTGTACAAGCACAATCATCTACATGATTAAGAAGGATGCAAATCAGTTTTTAATGTTGACATCATATGAATCTATGTGAGTCAAGGTTTAAAATGTGTTCAACAACTATTAATTCATCTTATGGTTTTAATCATGGCTCATAAATAAAGAGGGAACCATAAGTAAAGGATAAAGTGTCTTTTAAGACACCTACAAGTCTAAATGAGGTCAAAATCACCTACAATAGGTATGTATCTTGGTAGTCTATATGTATCTAATTTTGAGTGCCTAGTTAGATCAATCAAATATATGAAAAAAAACATGAAGTCGATAGACTAAATATAATATCTCAATAAAAACACATTATAATTTCTTAAATATCACAAGAAGCACAAAAGTACACATGTGTCTAACCTCAATAATTAGTTACAGTCAAGTAGGTGAATAAGGCTTTAGGGTGACTTCAAGGGTATATACCTTCAATGAGGTTTTTAAGATTATTAAAGAGATAATTATGATAGAAAGGGACTAAAGGGCACCTTGTTTCTAGTTAAAACTCTCCAAGCATCCTCCAATCATGACTCTATCTGCACAAACCTGATATCATATATAATCAAGTTTGGAGTAAGTGAGAGAAGTCTATTTTCAATATGGTTGGTGTGTGATATTAAGATCAAAATGTAATAAAATTAGATATTTAGGTAATATAGTATAGATAATGAGTATAAATATAACTCATACATGTTTTTATGGAGAACATCCACCTATAACAAGTTTTATAAGCATTGTAAATGTATTTATCTTCCATCAAGTCCAAAGTTGTGAAGGAGTTGTTATACCTCTAGGTTCATGAGTTTTTTTTATTAGTGTTGATAATTAAATATAATGTGAAGATTTCCAATTATCCATAAACATTCAATATCCAATCAATATCTTTAGACTTTCACTTCATAATAGACATAGACAACCTTCTCTAAGGAACATAGGCTCATTTTTAATGGTTGGAATGGAGAATGAGAGCATGGTTCATAAGTATATTCATGTTCATGGAAAGTTATTAAAAAAATAATTATGATATGAGGCCAATATATTATATATGGTTACCAAAACATGATACATGGTTAGGTTCACTTCATGAAATCACCATTTATAGCCATACAAAGATAGGCATATCTCCAAGTATGAAAAGTATCCAAACATAGTTATCAAAGGATGAGTCATGTGATAAATGGATGTTTCATGAATATAATAACAATAAAATTAATGTAATGGGATCTAATATATTTTATGCATTCATTCACCTCAAGAAAGGGCACCTATAGCCATACTTAAGTCATTTGTACTCATACAGTCACACATTAGCAAAGTGTCATTCAAGACCATTCAAGTCAAAGTAACCTATGAGGTGATTTATGAAACTTAAGTTAATATTTATCATATCTAAGACATTTATCATTATCATACATAGTATTACTAGCTCATGTGTATGTACTAGATAGGCCTGTTGTATGGATCTTGATTGTGAAAGGTTTAAGAAGAGTGTTTAAAGAGTAAGTATGGCCAAAAAGGAGATAATAAATAAGTCTTACATAGATTAAAGGTATTAAATTTACAAAATAATTATATTATGGTTTCAAAACACCTATTCACCTGATCTATCTCCACATACAATAATGTTTATAACAGCCCTTAAGAAGCTCTTGAGGAGATATAAGGTGATATAGGTGACATGGAAGAATGAGAAGTAACCAATGAAGATTAGGGTGATGAAATAAGGTTTATTATGAAATATTAAATAATATAAATATTTACTAAGACCCGAAGACATTTAAATTATGAAAACATAGTCTCCTAGTATGAAAATGTAGTCATAATCAACATTACAAGCCATTTTGGATAAAATGGTATCTTTAAAGCTCTTACAGGTGGAATCAAGACCTCAATTTTTTTTAAATTCATAATTATTACCTGATAAATCCTCCCATGTCATCCTAAATATCATTTCAAAGTTGTAGTTGCCCACTATTTTTACACAATCACCTACATATCTATTCATGGTCAAAATTAGAGTAGAGGGTTTTTAAGGTGTTTTGAGACTATTTAAAGGCATAAAGTAAATTATATAAGCTTAAGGGAGAATTAAAATTAAATTAAGGAACTTAATGATGCATCATATCTTAGGTTATAAGATTAAAATCATCAAAAACATAGACCAAGGGTTTAACAAGTTAGTGTGTAAAAAACCCTTGAGTAGTGAAAGGAAGGAATTTAGAGCACTTCATGACTTTGAGACTAGTTAAAAAGAGTAATATCACTATGAAAACATGTTTTATGTGTTTAAAACCCATAAAATCTATTATATAATGAGGAAAAAAGTTTTTAAACCTCTATTGTTATCATACACATACAGGCAGTCTCAAAGGCATAAAGAGTAAATTTAAATTTTTGGTCATTAAAGATGGTAATACAAGTTGAGGATATGAATGAAGGTTACATAGTGACTTTTTATCCCTCATAATCAAATACAGTCACCTCATACCTAAAATACTTAGTATTTGGCTAAATAGGCCTAAAGACAATTCCAAACTTATGGATGCACACCATCATCAAGGCACTTGCAACCCCTATCAGGAAATGATGACTTAATGAGAATGTTTTATGAGATTTTTAAGGTCCCATGATTATTAATTAAATCAGGTATAAATAATGGAGGAGTTATTTTCAGTCTAAAGATCAAGTTTGAACTATATAGGCTAAGACACCCATTCAAGCCACCTAATCAAGTGCTCATATCTTTCACCATGTGAAGAGTTTGGCCAAATTATATTATATTTTTTTGAGAACCCATATGCACTTATAATTCATGAATAATTTAAGTTTTTTACTTCTATAATTTATGAATAATCATTAAAAGCATAATCACATCTAGAATGTAAGAAAACCCCTATAGGAAAAATTCTTTACGTATGTATCTTTTCATAGCTTTGGCATCAAAACCCAATATTCTCAAGGAATTCAAGGGGTATATACAATAAATATTAATGGAAATAAGTTTGGGTTTGGAGTATTGTACTTTATGAACCATCATTAAGAAGGTTCACCTCCAAAACCCTCATAAGGATCAGTTTTGAGAAAAGTTAGTTTTATTGCAATAAAAACCTCATGAATCATCCTAAAACCTATTAAATAATGAATTAAACTTAGACAAGGTCCCATAAATGCTACTTTTTTGTATGTAATTTTATGGATCATGGTATAAAATAAAGTTTTGAAAGATAAAAATGATGAAAGGAGAGATACAAGGTAGTTTAATGGATTCCCATCCATGGAAAGTGAAGTTTAGAACTTTTTATTCCTTGTAAATCCATCAAGTGGGAAAAACCAAGCCTGTAAATTCCTCTATTAGCTTCTCCAAGCTAGTCTACAAAAATTTAGGGTAGATTGACCTAGTTAACTAGTTTGACTAAATTGCATGGGTTTCTTCATCAAAAGAAGATATTTCATTATATGGAGGATTGTTTTAGGAATAAATATAATTTTTATTTTCAGGTCATAATGGTTCTATGTAGTTTTTCAAGATCCATAAAGTGCAAGAAGTAGGATACTAGGCTTTTTTGGCCTAGTAGGCCTATTTGATCAATCAAGTAAAGATGAAATTTGTATTGAATGGTTGTCAAAGGAGTTAATATGGAGTTTTAATGCCACATATATGTCCTTAAAGAGGATTTATCATGAAAATTCAGTCTTAAATTGCTAATTCATGCAAAGGAGGGCTTAAGAAGGAGTTATCTCGTCTTAAGTACTAATCACTCTAGTTGACTGATCCTTGACTAATCATCAATGGCATGTTCCATGGTCTTCATGCAAGGAGATGTCATACACTTAACTTGAACTCAATTCAAGTAGATTTATCATCAATATGTGGTGTAGCATGTTAGAAAGAAAAAAAATTGACAATTCAAAAGGTCCCACCATCTCATTCCAATGCAATAAAGCTCATACAAGGAGCATGCAAGGACTTTTACCATAAAGAGAAGTCTTGAATAATATTGTTATCAAATTATAATTTAAATCTGGCTTGAGATGATGTTTATTTGACTTCCTATTCTCTCTTATATGCTAGTCTTTTGGCTATTTCTCTCTCATGTTATACATATTAAGGCTTTAAAGCCAATTTTGAGGATCCATCTCTTGGGCATGATTAAAATCTATCAAGATTAAGATTTATAATAATTTGAGATGAATAAAATGACTATTTTTATATTTATATATAATCTTATAATGTGTTATATTGATTTTATTTACACATGTGGTAGTACTCTCTCCCTTGTTAGGTCATAATCTCACTTAGTTACTAGTATGTCATCTTATGTAGGTCATATACAATGTTTGATGCTAATTTCATGAGATAATAGTGGATATATTGACTATTTAGTGGCTTTAATCAAGACTATTCCATCATTAACCTCATTATTTGATCACTTGATGAACCTTTATATGAAATATTGTTGCATAAGAGTCCTTTGGAGTTGTTGATTGAATTATTTGAATTGTCTTATCAGTGTTTTTATGAGATCAAATCGACTAGATGAACCAATAATATAGGTGTATCACCATTAGTAGAATATATTTCCCTTTCAATAATCCTTCTAACCCTTTTCATCTCATGAAGAAGAATCTTTTATTAAACTAAGAAAAGTGATACATCATAGGATCTAGCCTCACAAGTACAGAGATTTCATTTGAGATTCAGGTGTCCCATACCTTAGACCATTTCAATGTTAGTCTAGATGTGAAGGAGATCCGAAGTAATCAATGTTTATCAAGGTGATATCTAGTTTACTAGAAAAGATTTCATATAGATACTCCATGGTCCAATGTGGTTTAACTTGGGATTATATGCGATACATCTTACATAGTACAAAGTAGCACACTATTTGGATACATAAAATCCAAATTAATGCCAATGATAAGGCTGCACTGATATATGGAACATGTTATGATGACTATCATGATGAGGATTTATTTGAGTTTGGATATGTCTAATATCTAACATTGGGTGACCTCCCACTTGATGTACCATTTGATTATCCACATCCCATGGATATGATATTGGGTTTATAGAGACATTACACTTCAATTATAAATTATCTAATTCATTTCCAACATTTAATTGTAGATATATTGTATCTATAAAATATTAAAAAAAATATCATATGCCAAAACATAAAAACATTCAAATGTTTACACTGAAAATACAAATTATAAATTATATGCATCGCCATGTTTAGATTTATTATATTTTTTAGGGACAACATACAATAGATATCTTAGTATAGTTAGTTTTTATCACACATACATGCTTCACTTGTTCTTTTCAAGTGTTCACAAATACTTTTAAGACCCAATTCCTCTACATCAATCTATATTTTATACTATCTACCCACTAGGGGCATATACACAGATATATGGGTTCCTCATTTGATATATTTACTAATTTTGGGGCACCCTATACATAATTATAATTACCAAGTTACCTATTTTAAAACTCTATAACATAGATTTAAATTTTTTATATCTTTATATCGATCATCCTACACAAAATTAGAATCATTACCAACTACTATTATAAACTCAACTTATTACATCTTTGCTCTTATCTAGATTTGTACCACCTGTTCATGCATACTTTCATTTCTAACTAGTAATATATGGTTCCCCCAATCTAAGTTATATATTACTAGTTTGGCTTAGTTTATCTCAGATTCATACCAATTTACTCAGATTGGGGGAACCATATATGGCATGGTCATTCACATTTCATTTTAGATACTAAGATACATATTATTCCAATTCAATCTAGAATCCATATACTTAGATATTAGATTTGGGGGAATGTAAATGGCACATTGTTTTTATATGCCTACTTATATATTGGTTGATTATATGGAATGACAAAATCCATATCATTCTCTAATTTATACATAGTAGACACCATGTTCTAATTTACACACTAGATTGATTCCTTACTCCATCTTTAGTGGTTGGCATTCCTGAGTGTCCTAGAGCTACCTAATAATAACGAATGGCCCAAAGTTGTTTTACATTATAAATTTATCGAGTGGAAAATGATAGAGTCATAGTCTACTTAATTTTTTGATCTACCTACATGAGAGGGTTGGACACACCATTTATCCAATCCAAGTTATTTGTAGGTCATGATCTAGTAAGCATGGGTGAGTAATTATGGATTCAAAAAAATATTGAGTTATTGAGCCACCCACACATGGGGATTGAGTAATATATTAGCTCAATCAAATTTATTCATTAATCAATCAATATCTACACACACACAATTTTTAACTAGTTTTATACATTAGTTTATGTATCATGTGAGGTGTATTCAGTACTTTTGTATCTCTTATCCATTTACTCATTTTTATCTATTACTTTTTATATCTCTTAAGTAAGGACTAATTTGTGCACATTTCATTTTTAGGACATGTAACAAAGCATGCTTCACATACTCATATCTATATTCATAGGTTTCACATCTTACGTAAGTGTAAGTACACTTATTTTTCCTTTATCCTATTCATTTCACTTTATTGCATTTATGTCATATATGGGGGAATGTAATCATCTAAAAATTCCACTTGAGTGTTTAGATTTTTACTTGAGACCACATATCCCTAGCTTAGCCATATAATTTTTTAATGCTTATGTAGACACTTACCCAACCTTCATGTGGGCCATATGCATCTCTAATAATCTATAAAGTAGTATCAAACCTTAAATTCAACATCTTGGTCCCTAGTGCCTCAAGTTATTCCACTTGAACACTAACAACATAATTTAAATAGTAGAACCAATGACACTAGGGTCTTAGTTTGGGTGTTATTGTCCTTTTCCCCCTTTAGCCACCAACAAATATATTTTCAAATAAAAAACCATCTAGGGTTGGCCTAGACCTATTTTAAGACCCACACAAACATTATATATATATATATATATATATATGAATTTTAGCCTTTTATCCACTAGATGGAAATCAAATTCAAATTACACAAATAAACATAGAAAAAATTGTGCACAATCAAAGTTATCAATTCCTATTCTACCCTACTTATGTAGATAGCCATATACATACATCAAAATCTCATAATAATCATATTTATTGTATTAATATTCACTCAAAATCACTCAAATCAACATTCATACTAGATTCACTTAGACTTGCAACAACACTTAGGTTTGGAAAAATACATCAATTTTGATCCCTTAGAGTATTGGTATGTAGGCAACACTCATCATAGCAATGTATTGAGGATGTCTATCCTACCCTACAAATAACACACTTTACTACTTGTGACAACTAGAAGCCTTAGCAATATGGAGATTTAGGTTTTATATACAAAATCAATTATAATAGGTCATGTATAGGGAGGCAAAACTCATGTACATAGGAATAGGGATGGTAGACTTAGACACAAGTGCACCCAAAAGCTCATAATAGTTTTACACATAGGACACTATCACCAAAATAAGAACACTAGTGTCATTGGTGTTAATGTCTAATTAGGGTGATATTGTCGAAGAATAGCTTGGACACTTGGATCCTATTTATGACACTTAGATAAGCTCATATCCCAATTTATAGCCTCCATATCACCCATGTCAATCAATTTATATCTAAATACTTGTTTACATCATTTATTGCTACTTTTAGTGGTCAAACTAGGTCAATTATATTAAAAATTAGTGGTTGTATTTATTACATATTTCTACCCTAAGTTATTATACATAGACCCTTTAATAACCTATATATTAAACTCCATAACACTAAAAAAATGAATCAATTCCTTATCTAAACCATTGGATAAGCATGGGGTGATCAAATGCCAAATTGAATTTTCTATTTTTAAATTAAAATAACACTCATTGAGGGACACTTAACATCAATTTATATCTAAAAATATGTGTAACCCAAATATGTGAAATAGGTTGAAATCCTAACATATTCGTACACATAATGTTGGAATGTATAATGAACCCAGATTTATGCATTATGCACCTAAACTAAATCAACCACTAGAGATGGTTTATATATTTAATTAAAACAATATGGTACATTATGGTTTTTGAAATCATGATCACAAGAAAATGGAGTACACCCATACTACTACATATCCATAGCTAAAAAATGGCATAAATCTATATCATAACCACATTTTATTTATATATTTTGAAACTATATGTAAATGCTTATTGTAACTTATGTAACTTGAAAACTTGGAACTATGTGAATTTTTCTTTTAAACTAAAATATAAGTGCATATGAAATTGAATATGCCCCCATATTATGTGTCAATAACTAAAATTTACAATATTTTATAACTTTGATACTATGATTTCACCAATAACTAAATTTTTATCTTCAAAATGGATTATCAATGTTTGAGAAGAACAACTTAAATCCCCCCTTTTTAGGTGAGGAAATTTATCCTAAAAATGTCACTCATATCAAAATAAAAGTTAACTTGAAACATGTGTAGTAAATATGTTATCATTGAAAATTGTAGCATATAGAAAAGTGTGTTAGTATAGTAATATTTGAATATTTCATATAACGTAAGAGGAGATTTCTATAGAATTTATTAATTAAGGTCATACAATTAGTATGATAATATGTTAATAGTGCATGATATGTTTAATGGCACTTATAAAAATATTCAAGATTAAAAAGTGCACACACAACAATCATAAATGATTAAAATATGGAAGAGAAAGGCCAAGGGTAAATATTAAGGACATGTTTAAACATCCTAAACAACATGCATAGAGATGAATAATGTCAAAAAATGGACATTTTCAAAATTTTCACACATATAGGATCGAGGGCCAAAATAAGGACATGTTCAAATGTCACATACACACAATATATCATAGAGATGTATCAATAAATGAATTAAAATACAAGGGCCAAGGTCCAACATAATAGATAATAGAAGTTGTAATATACTATGTACAACTAAACAACATCAATGGAACATAAAATTAGAAAAAGTTAGTTTAAGCTATAAATATGTCGTGTGATCATATTATAAAAAATATTATGTTCATGTAAACTATATAAGATATAAATGTTAATAGGAAATTCTTCAATAATATTAAAGATAAAAAATATAGGAGTTACATAATGGTAACATTTTCATATTACCATTTGTGAATAATATGCCCCAGCTTAGTAAGACTAATGGGTAAGGGAGAGTCCAACATATTAATTTATAGAAACATTTTTATGTCCTACATAACACTTCATAAATATCTATGCAATTCATGTGATATATAATGAATATATTATCTATTAATAATGAGATAAATTACATATCTCAAATATTTAAACTAAAATTTTATTGATGTCCAGATCCTAATTTTAGATTTTTTACAATATTTAAATGTTTCTACTTTTTTGAGAATAGATATGTATAATAGATACACTATATATATTCAATATGTTTTAAATATGTAAATTAATAATATTAGACACTTAAAAATGAAACAAAAGTGTCAAAAATAGAAGGAAGGAGGCAAATATAGACAATTCAAATCAAATTCCAATGAAAGAGATGCACTAGAAAAAAATTGAATGGCCAAATATAAGTCACTTGCACCTTATAGAATGTGACTTTGAATTGAAAGAAATATGTAGGAGATTGAAATTATGACAAATAATTATACATTCTCATTTCATTAAATTTAAAATTCTTTAAATATGTCACATGTAAGATCAATCAAGATTGAAACAAAGAGATTTTGCATGAAAAGTGAGATATTAAATATTAATACTAAGAGAGTTACCTTATAACTGAAATAATTAAGGTTTTATTTTCTATAATTATAGATTCTTGGTATAAAATTAAAAAGTATAGGATCAACCAACTAGGATATTAGCAATCAGAATGTGTCATGTTATGGATAATCCTCTCTTGTAATCAAAATGATAGAATTGTGGTAAATATTATGCAAGTAGATAGATAAATGCCTTTGTCAAGTGAATTGATCATGTTTTTTAGACTGCCTAGATTTGGAAGGTAAAATAGAAGGGCTAAGAGGCTAACAAATCAATGAAATCTAAGGGCATATAATAATGGATCAAATGATCACACATGTAAACAAATGGACGTAGAGGATGTAACAAATCAAAAACTATGTACAATCATGTTTGAATTATTTGAACATTTTTAAGTATAATGTTTTCATAAATATATGATGTTCATAGGATTTTTGATAGGCTTCCATTTGAGTGTGGCTAATACATAAATTCTTGTACCCATATTTTTTGTAATAATTTATGGATCTAACAAATTTTGTTTAAATTTTACTCAAGTTTATTTATCTTCATTTGTGTGTTTTTTTCCTTTCACACTAAATATCCTATTTGAAATTCTTGATCACAAACTTTCCTTCCATATGCTCATTTGATCATTCATGATAGAATTTCAAATGGGTAATAGCTTTTATGTTCTTTTCAACATGTTTTTATAATTTATGTAACCATTTTTACCAATATTCATTGTCTTTGATGATATATTTGAGAGATACTTTTATATAAGGGATCTCTAACTCGAGTGGCACGTTTGCTTATGTACCATAAAAAAGGAATATGGTATTGAATTTTTTGGTGTATGCACCTTTATATTATATAACCAAAGTGAAAAAATTATCTAATTCTGCTAATCTATTCCATGTTTTTCTACTATTTTTATTCAAATATTAACAATATTGTTATTAGTATCTTTTGCTTCACCATTACCTTGTGAATAATATGGTATTGAAAATGTATGATGAATTATGAATTATACAAAAAATCGCTTTACTATTTTTTTTAACTATGATTTATTATCCTTGAATTTCTTTGAATTAACTGAAACCTCAAGATGGTGTCATTAAGAATTTACATGTGTCTTTCCCCATAGTATATTGCATAATTATGGCCTCAACCCTTTTTTTTAAGTATTAGGTAGCTATAATAATGAATTTGTGACCATATTATGATTTAGGGTTTAATTTTCCAATAAAATCAAATCCCCATCAATAAAATGTTGAAGGCAATATAATAGATGATAATTCATTTTTTAACATGTAATATCATAAATTTTATGTTATAAAGACATGAGCCAAACATAATTTATCTATAGCACTATGATTATTTTCATAATAAACCAAAGTATGATTAATTTAATAAAATGTTAACTTTCATTAATCATCATCGTATTGTGTGAATAAATTTCCTAGACTGTCATATATGGATGAAATGTATAACAATAAAGGTCTATCAGGGTTGGGTGGCATAATAATGAGTGGTTATAATAGATATTATTTGATAACATCAAAAATGTTTATACAATTCTCATCTAATTTCAAATTTTTATCTATATATATATATATATATATATGTATATATATATATGTATATATATATATGTATATATATATATATGTATACATATATATATATGTATATATATATGTATATATATATATATATACATATATATATAGATATATATATATACATATACATATACATATATGTATACATATATATACATATATATAAATATATACATATATATATATATATATATATATATATATAAACACTATGTCTTATATGCATATTGAGCCACAAAATGATGAATTCCTCATATTTTTCCTTGCAAAGACTATAATTGTTTGAGTTCATTTGGTGGAGGTATGTCTAAAATATATTTCACATTTTTGGGATACACTTAAATGCCTTGTTGAGATATTATATAACTTAATAAATTTATATAAGTGAATCCAAAAAAAATTATATGGATTCAAACATACATTATACTTATACAAGTTCTCAAAAAATCTATGTAAATCTATGGCATGATTCGATCTTTGTTTTTGTTTTTCCAATAGATCATCAACATAATATTTGACTATTTTATGTATAAAATCATGAAATATATGAGTCATAGAATGTTGATAGGTAGCCCTAGAATTTTTAATCCAAAATACATTATTGTATTGAAAAATTCCCCCAAGGTAAGATTAATGAAGTTATTTCCAAATATTTAAGGTTAATTTTTATTTGTTTATACCCTAAAAATCCATCCATAAATGATAAAATATTGTATTCTATTGTATAATATACAATCCTATCAATATTTGGAAAAGGAATGTCATATTTTGGATAGGCTTTGTTTAAGTCTCAAAAATTGGTATAAAATCAAATATTACCATTGGATTTTACCATAGGAACTATGTTATAAACTCAAGGATAATAAATAGTTCTAATTAATCCTGGTTATAGTAATTTTTTGATTTATTTCATTACTAAAAATTCCACTTTAGAATTTTTTTTTCTTATTTTTTAATAACTTATGCATCTAGATATAACATTATATCATTAAATATTTGTGGATATATACCTAACATATAAGAATAAGCCCCAAAAAATAGTTATAGATAGTTTTTAAAGACATGTCACAAATCCAATTATTCCTTATTATTTAATAAGGTGATATTAATAATGAGTGGGGGTCATTTTTTATACTAGATTTAAATTTGATTATTTACTCATTAATCAAGATGCTCTATCTTATACATAAGGTGTGATAGGAATAATATTTGGGCCATCAGTTTCAACTTGCATATCAAATTCATTTGGTTATCCAAAGTATGTGTGGGAATCATGAGGAAACCTATTATTATGGTAAATGGAAGGGAGATCCTCATATTTACCTAAAAATTTTAAGATAGCCTCATGAGTATATAATTTATCAAATAATTGTAGGTCTAGAAAAATGGCTTGATTTATCAAATCCATATATACCAACTATAGCATTGACAAAAAAGAACTTTGGGCATGTGTTCAAGTTTTTATTTGAAAAAATGTGTGTAAATGTCAAATGAATTTAAGGATGATTTATGGGTATAGTTTGTATTTTTAGAGTAACCTATACCTTATTAGTAGTCATGCTAGATTGGTATAATAAGGTTATCAATACTTTGAGAATTAACTCCCAACCCTTGTCATGTATGTGCTCTTTGTCTTAAATATGTGAATTAAAACCAATATTGATGAAACATATGGGTTATATTTATAGGGAAATTTTTTGACTCACATGATTTAAGTTATTGATTATTTATGTTAATATATAGAATCTAATTATCTTCAGGTTGCATCATTGAAGAATATTTAAACGGTTCACTATCCAAAGGAAATAGAAAAATGTATCCTTTATAGATAAATTTCAAACATTCATGAAGAGAATATGGTACTAAATCCATTCCAAGAATTCATGGTTTTCTTAATATTATATTATAATTTAATTCATTTAGCATAACTTGTCAAAGTGTGTGTACTATTCTTGGACATAATGTAATAGGCAATATACTTTGACCTAATAACATGCATGGAATTTTTTCATTTACTCAAATATTCATATCAAAATTATTGATATATGTAGCCTCAATACCCAATAATTTAAGTAATCATACATTTCAAATATTAAGGCCTAGTCCATTATGTACCAAAAGTATTTTTATAACTTATAATGAGTTTGAACCTAGATATATAATGAAATATGTGAATTTATTATATGTTTTCATGGTAGATCCTATTTTTAAAAATATGTAATTCATTTTATCCATTTAAAACTATTAGACATGTAAGAAACATAATAAGGTTCCAAATCTCTTAGTAAAATATTGTCTTTTCATGTTGCATGAAGAACATCCTTGTATATATGCATGGTTTAGAGAAAATCTAGTAAATAAATATTAGAATTTATATTTTCATTGATGTCATATTCATACCCATTAATCAAATTTATGGTAGGGGAGGGGGTTTTGTATGTTTAGATATAATATAATCAATGCTTCTTTCATGATTCTTGTGGTTAAATCCATACATATGTTTTGCATATTATAACAAGATGTTGAAGGATTAACAAATTGTTCATTAAAAACTAATCCTTTTTTATTACAACTTGGTTTGACACAATATTTACAAGGAATTTTATTATGACATAAAAATATCAAGAAAATTAAAACCAAATACACTTGAAACAATAAATATTTATTCATTATAACCATGAAATTATTTGAAAGTGATATCAATAGAAACTAAAAATAGAAATTTTTAAAACTCTGGGTTAAAAAATTTAAAACTCTAGAAGATTAGAACCCTAACAAAAACTTAAGGTTTGAATGCTCAATCAATAAACAATGTCACCAAATGTTTATGATGAATCTGAATTAATATTTTAATTCAACTATAATTAACATAAATGGAATAAAATAATGAAAGATAATGTAAATTCACTTTTAAACAACAAACTAAAGGTAAATTCATGAAATACATAAATTAAAATAGAAACAAATAAGGATAAACTTTGAAAATAGAAGATAAACTTATCTTTTGAGTCATCAGGTTGACTGAGTTGTAAAATGGAATTCATGAATAGAAAGTCTACAAAAAACATAGAAACCTTATAGAATATGTTTATGAGTGCCTTCAATGATAAGAACACTTAGTAGGGGACATTGGAGACTACCACTATTGTCCCTCTTTTTCGTATTTGTATTTTTATATAATTTTTTTTTAAAATAATCAGGTGAGATAGTAAAAATTATGTCTTTTCACAAAGATTTTACCCTCATAACTGTGTGGAGATTTGTTTTTACCATATTTAAGTTTAAAACCCTAGCTTTGTGACACACAAATATAATTTACATGAAGGAGTAAAAGGGGTTTAGAATTTGAAGTTGAGCTATACCTTAAAACCCTATTTTATTGAACACAACCTACATATCAATACTCTGAAGAGGGATCAAACCTCGTTTAGTTATCTCACTTAAATTACATGTGAAATTATCTTCCTTTAAATATATAAATTCATTATAATCAACTTGATTACATGATCATGCAACATTAGTGCTACATAAAATAGAATAAAATGTAGTTGAGGACTACGTGAAGTGCCTAGAACCTAGTTTAGAAATTATAGGGAACTTTTTCTCAATGTGAAATTCTATCAATAAGCCTTTTGAATTTACATTTACAATTATGTAACAAGTGATTTTAATGTGTATTTGTATCATTTATATCAATATGACACCATTATAGAAAGCCTAAAATTATGAACCATAACCTTAGAGAGCGATTAATTTGAAAATATGATCACTGGTGGGAAACGAACAAAATAATTGGATAGGGATAGGATAAATGGTTATTATTGTCCCTATCTATCATTTTTTTCCACTAATGAAATATGTTTGGATTTGGGTATGGAACGAGGCATATAGATGAATAGTGGTGTTTTTAGTAATCATAACATTTCTATTTATGATAAATGACACTTAAAATATAAAATATGTATTCTTTTAGATTATGATAGGGTAAAATATAAAAATAATATGAATTTATTGCATAAGTTATTTAAGGATTAAAATGGGTAAAATAGGCATGATCAAGCATTCTTAACCAAATTTAAGTTACTACACTATGTGAAATTATTTAGAAGATTCTTTGAAATGCTTGACAATGGATGTCTTTAACCTAAAATAAATGATATTCAGACTTGGATTAAGAATTTTATAATGAAACAAAATTTTAAAGTGGAATAAATAGTGTTCCTTTTCTTAATGTGTGGTAATTTGAGATTAGCTTACTAGGTCCTTTTAAATGAATGTGTTGATGTGATTTCATACGAGAATATTTATTATATATTCACTAATCAACTTTATAATAAGTGAAAAAGAGAAAATTTTCCACATATCAATTTAAAAATTTAAATTTTAGAGTGTAGAGGACAAGGTCATTCTAGTGAACAAGATTGTAGTGTGACCCTATCCGACCTAGCATGGTCTTATCCTAGAAAAAATAGAGATTGCTAGAATAGGTTTGATAAGTTAATGTAGGTTGAATATGAATGAATGGGGTTGAAATATGGGTGCATATATATGATATTAGAGGTTTTTACAATACAATAGAGACTATTTTATCTATTTTGAGTTAGTGAAATGGATAATAGACCAATTAAGGTAAGGATGTCAAGAATAAAAATTATCAAGCGCTTTAATGCTTAAATCTACATGTATAATTTTTTTGTCACTATATTATAGTGATAAAAATAAGTTAAATAACTAAATTATATGAAAAATTGATTGTGTATACATAGTTTGTCTTTGGATGAGAAGTTTGATCATGAAATATGACTTAATGAGAAAGCTATTAGAATTCAACAAAAAGTACTTATTGTCCAAACTTGAAATTTGAAAATTTAAAATTTAAAATTTTTTATCTTGAAAAGAAAGGAAATTATACACATGAAATAATATGAAATATAATTTATATATAACTTGAAATAGGAATAATGATTGCACCCTTGTTTAAGAATTTGGAGAAAATTTGAACATGTAATGAATTGAGAGTGATCAAGTCTCAATTTCAAAACCTTTGAATGATCTTGAGTTGGGAAACCCCAAATATGGCTTGTTACATATTTAAAATTTTAAACCATAGAAATTTAGTGTCATTAGACTTTAATATAGCCCACTTGAAACATAAATATGAATCACATGGTTGTATATACATCTATATTTTGTTTTAAAATTTGTAACTTTTAAAATTTGTTAACTTTGAAATCTTGAAACTTTGATAAATTTTAAATTTACATATAGTAATTTGAACATGATTTCATATCATCACGCCTATATTGTAATGATTTAATATTAAATTTCCATTTTTAAACTTGAAACTTTTAACTACTTTTGTTTTCTCAAAATGCATTAAATCTTCCAAAATTAGGAAATCTCTTTTCAATTTTTATAGGCACTCTTGCTCATGCTCATGGCTTATTGGTATCATCTCTCTCAATTTTATTTGGTATATTTTCTTAGTTTTAATGTTGAATTAGGACCTATAACCATCACTATTTAAAATTCCATGTAAATGTGAGAAGACTTTATACAAGGTACTTAGCGTGAAAGTGGATTTTTGACCTACCAATTTGCTTTTGAAACTTAGTTTGCCTAGCTCTCTTAGCTTGTTATAGAAGGTCATTTCAATTTTGATGGTTTTATAGATCCCAAAAACTTTCCCATCATAAAAATTAAGTAGAAATGATAAACTTTCATATATAAAACTCAACCTTGAAGTGAAGTCTTATTCCATTCCCTTGTGTTAGCTAAGTTTCCCTCTTTATCTCTCTCATCTCCTTATAGCTACTTTGGGGGGGGGTAACTTTTGTTTACATGTCCTTTAAATATCCTAGTCCCATCAAATTAAGATTACCAAGCTCATGAAAACCATTTTCATATTTTTCACTTGGTCTCTAGGTGATTTTTTGATTTACTTATGCCTTGTTGAAGATCTTATGAAAATGTTATTGGTTTCCCCAAATAGGTTTGCCATTAGATGGTGTTTGGAAAAGAAATTTGGTAGACATAATTAGGATTTTAACCCTTGATTAGGTTTTTGGGTTCATTTTTGTCTCCTTCAATTGTAATAAGAGTTTTTTTACTAGCTATGTATTCATTTTATTTTTCTAAATGTTCTAGAACTAACAGAGCTTCGAAGCCTGATTAAGTCTGTAGGGTGATCATTAGTTGGATGTAGTAATAATAAAGCTTGGGTTTAATGATAATGTCTAGTCATTTGTAAGGAAAATTTTTTAGTATAATTTTTCTATTAGATTTTATGCAAGGGGTCATGTTTATCCATAGTGGTATATAGGTTTTAAACCTTGCATAGGTCACTGATATTTTAGAGGGTCACATAATTATAGTTAGGCTTGGAAAAATTGAATAGGTATTTGAATGTTGGTGAAATAGATCATAATGTTAATTGGGTAGTGAAATACTTGATTATGTTGGGGATTATCCTCCCTTCAAATTCCTTTGTTAACTTGTCTAAAATCCTTCATCAATACAAAAGCCCCACAAGAGAGTAAAATAGTTCTAATCGGGGGTCTAACCCTAATTAGGTATTGGGCACCCCTCATCATCATTATAGTGTTATTTATAATTAAATGTCTCAAATAGTTCTATGACCTAAGTAATATCCTCCTTAGTTCTATCTAGGAGTTCAACCCCTGAATAGAACCAAGGTTCAAATTTTTGAAAAGTGTATTTTTAAAAATGACTAGATGCCTGTAAAATCCTAGTTAGGCCTAGAAGGGATGTTTTTAACCTCATTTAGTTGTTTTTATGTAACATTTTCTCAAATTTCAAATTTTTAAACCATTTACATCTCCATAAAGGTTACTCTGTCACGGACATATCAGTGCCTTAAATTTTGCTTACTTTTGTATGCAATAAAAGATTTTCATGATTTAGTGTGTTATTTTAATATTGGGGCTTTTAATTTCCAATCTAATGTTTTTTTGTATTTTTATAGGATTGTAAAAGTGTAGAGTAGATAAAGTGGTGGGAATGGATTGTTTATTTTGGTGTGAAAAATTCAAATACTAAATAAAAACTCTATAAAGTGCCAAATCTTGCCATTATAAGGGTGAGATTTATGTTTTCCTTGGAGCAATATTGAACTAGCTACTTTATTTGTATTTTCTCTCCCTCTATTTATTCCCTTATATTATGCTTGTGAATTTTTTCCAAAACAATTTTAATACATTCAGACACTTGTTCCACTTAATGATTTAATTAATTAATATAAGTGGTGGAGTTATTTGGTTTTAAATACATGCATCAACAATGGATGTGGGTTATTTTCTTAATTATTTCATTCCTTAGACTCTTGTACTATAACCATTGATGTCTAGGCAAGGGTTTATCATTTTATATGTTTTTAATCATTAGAATGGATTTTACTTCATAAAAATAATATTTTTCTCCTTTTTTGCCTATTAGATTAGGTTTACATTGGTTTTTAAATGTAACATAAATCTAAATGATTATGTTGGTTGAAAGAATATTTTATCCATTCATGAATTATCCTCACACTTAATTGAAAGACCTATAAATCTTGATTTTAACACATGGGTAGATCCTACAAATGCAAGATTTTTCACTTCTTGAAACACATTGGAAACCCACATGAAAAACACTAAATTATCATTTCCCTATAAATAACCCAAGGAATAGGACAAAAAATAAAGTTTTAAATATTATTTCATTAGCAAAGGCCCCTTGACCAAAAAAAATCACATTGAATAATTGAGCAAAGATTAGTATACTATGACCTGGTAGATAAAGAGCTTGGGTAGACCCTCCTCATGAGACTCCTTTTAAGAGAGGTTAGATAGCATTGACCACCCTAAAATAATAACATTGGTGATCTATAATAAGTGGCACATCAATAGTTTTGGCACTAGAAAGAGGACCTACATCAAATATTTTACACAGAATCTTAAACATTAACAATTAAAAGTTTTACCCTAAGTAATATTTTAGGTTTTAATACTGTACAATTAAGTATTAGATTGACATATGTATTTTTCATAGCTAAGGGAAAGTGGTTGATCTATGAAAATTCTAGGAACCACTTATGACCTACCCAAAGATCCCTATGAATTATGCCAAAAATACACACATGGTGGGATTTCGATAGTATAAGAAAACATTTAGGCATTCAAAGATGCCTTAATCAGGACTAAAATCTAGCATGGAGATGTTGTTAGGTATATGTTTCCATAATCTCTAGATAGGGATGAATATAGATGGTACCTTGGCTTGTTGGATGGGTTAATTACCTCATGGGCTATCTTTGAAAACTTGTTTATTAACCACTTTACTTTCCCATTAACCCTATTGATCTATATTATCAATTTTCTATAGCCCATACAAATCCCAATGAATCCATTGTCATATTTAATGTTCACTTTCATCAGTTATATAAGAGGTTTAAATAACCATTCATATGAATGGAGGTGATTTCCATTGAATATTATCTAAACTATTTGGATCCCACAACTACTTCTTAGGAATCCATCTAGTCTCAAATCTTTGACATTGACTTACTAAGAGGCTTTAATAATTGAACAACCATAAATATTTCATGTATATTATGTATACCCATTTTAATCACTTAGATAACCAATAATTTACACCAAAAACACTTTGATTAACTTTCTTATAAGTCATCCCATGGGTCAATTTATACCTTTTAATGAAGCATTTCCTCAAGCTAATAACCAAATAAACCTCCCTATGAAGAATGAGAAACCTACTAGTACATAACAATTAAAATGTAACTATGTCAAGTTAACATTTAATCAATAGCTTATTTCACCTTGAAATAGTGATCAAGTTTCTTTAACTAATTTTGATAATCAAGTTCCATTTGTTTTATGATAGTCTCAACAATTAATCCTTGAATTAACCCATGAGACTATGTTCCAAAGTTTAGAATTTTGTATCTAAAGATATGGAAGTGTTATGAATGTTCAAACAGTCCTATTGACCAATAATTTACAATTATATAATCATGAATCGATCTCTAAGAGTAGAAATGAAGATGAATTTGATGATAAAAAACCAATAATTGTTTCAAGTGACCAATTAGTTTAACATTAGAATAATAGTGATTTGCCCACCTAATAATAATAATTAGACATATATTAGAATTAGATATAATATGAAATAAAAGAGTTGAAAAAACTAGATGAGCAAGATGAATGCTATGTAGCTGAAATGATCATATCATTCATTGGTGTTCCTACACTTGGAAATATAATTCAAGATTATAGACAACTTAATGGTATAATTTTTAATATCATCTTACCATTAGAAGCACACAAACTAAAAGAAATAAATGTTGAAATACGTTTTCCATTTAAATAATGTGGATTAAATGAGCTTAAAATATAATATATCTCACCTCAAGATAACATTAACTTTGATTGGATTGGCATTAACCTTAATGGTATAGTAATGACAATCCTTTCCACTAAATGAAGAAACTTGCATGTTACTAAAGATAGGTGGAAAGAAGAGTAAAACTAGGTCATTTTTCTCATGTTTGAAGGTTTAGATCATTTAGAATAACCCAAGTAATATTACTTTAGTATTCTTATGCCTCTTGTACCAATACAAGTAGCCAAGATAGAAATGCATGATCATTAACATATTGGCCTAGTGATGAAAAAAAAGATTAGTGAAATTTATAACTGAAAATAACTTGATCCAATGCATCTCTCTATTCATGTCATCCACTAATTACAAAGCCAAAATATCCTTAAATTTGGAAGAGTAATTCCTATGCCTTATGAGTGATAAAAAATACAACAAGGGTGATACTAGAATAGCTATACCAATCAAGGAGAAACCAATAATAGATTTATTGAGTAGATACCACAAAGATATTTATGCTTGGTTAGGTGGATAAGTCATCCTAGTATGTGTTGATACCCACCCCTATCCTTCACTATAACTACATGTATGGGTATAAGTTTTCCTCCAAACCTATCCCAAGTATTTTTTGTATGTTAAGTATAAGTACATTACTAAATTTAATTATGATAATTTACTTAATTTTCCTTGAAACAATGTAGATAGAACTTCACGAGATAGTGTTCATGAGCATAAAGGTTAACATAGGAGTAAATACCTACTTCCCCTTAGTAGGATCTCTACCAATCTTCTTAAAATCCTAAACATGAATGCATTCCATCTCAAGTTTCTAACTAGTGAGGATGTCCCTTGGATTGTGCATGGGAATTTCCCCAAATCATTGCTTCAAGTCATGCATTTTCTTGGAAAGTGATTTTAAATACATTCTCTTTCCCTTTCCTACTTTTATTTCTTATTTATTTTTCCAAATTTTCCTACTTTTCAATATCGGTCCAACCTCATTACTTGTCTCTTTTTGGTCTAGCCCATATGTTTTGCCCTATAGGTTCCCCTTTGGATAAATAATGAAGAACAAAAGGCCTTTACTTATGTGACATAAATTACATTTTTTTTCATGAGTACCCTAACTAGTTTTTAGTGTTAGATTATCTTTTTAAATATATTTCAAAAGCTTAGGATATTGTGTGTTCTAAGTTTGTTAAATTTGGGTTATGTTTGTGGAAACTATTTGGTCAATGCAAACATTATCTTGAAACCAACACAAAAATCATGTCTGAATGGTTTACGGGTTTGTCTAAATGAACCTATTGCAATGAAGATCTAGGGTGAAAATATATATAATTATACCTTTTGCTTATTATATACACATAATATTTTCAAACTTTTATCAATTACTTACACTCTCTTGTTAAGCATGGGATATACTAAGAGGGGGGTGAATCAGTATATCATATATCTTATAAAGCTTTCCCTTAACCAAGTTCCACTTAATCAAACATTAAATATATGCAATAAAACTCAAACAATAAACACCACACAAGATAGAGAGAGACACCAGATATAACATGGAAACCCAATTTGGGAAAAACCATGGAAAACAATCTCAAGTATATGAATGAGCACCAACCCAAAAAATATTCGCAAGCACCAGCTTGTAGGATCACCAACCCCTTTGCTAAGCACCAACCCAATAAATATTTGTGAGCACCAACCCACAAGAGCACCAACCCCTTTAACAAGCACCAACCCACAGGAGCACCAACCCCTTTGTGTATACCACACAACTATCTCTCAATGTTGCTATATCAACAAATGATAGTTTATTACAACATCTCTTTCCTTTATCTCACCTTTCCTCTTCTAAGCTAGATATAACAAATACAAATCATATTCATCTCTCACAATTGATCTTCTAAGCTAGATATTACAATATCAAATCAACCTCTCTCTTCCATATTACAAATGTATTCTCAAGCCTTTATTTATAGCTTTCCAAATGACCTTTGGCCTTCCCTGTTTCTATGCAAAATTGATTTCTACATTCAAAGAAGAAATAAGAAACTGAAATAAATGGTTAAGGCTAGAAGTACCTGATAAAGTTGTGCGCACCGAAATCAGACGTTGGAAGATTCTCCTCTTTGGCTGTGGAGGAATGACACCTGCGAAGAAAAGGGCTAAAACACGGAAAAATGTTAGTCAAAGATATGGTGGGTTGTCAGGCGAACGCTCGATCCCGAAAGTACGAAGACTCCCTAGAAGGATATCAACCCACTGATAAAAAGTGGAATATTTGACGAAAGTAGATAATGAAAGAGAAAATGACAAAAATAAATGATAGAAAATAAAATGTGTACCTGATAAGCAGCACTATTCTGCACAGTCGCCGGCATCAGTCTCTATGGTGCCGGCGTCGGTCTGGGAAGGCGCCGACGTCGGTTAAGGTGCCGTCGTCGATCGGGGCAGTGACCGGCGTCGGTCGGGGTAGGTTCTGGACAGAGTTGCAGAAAGTCTGGGAGAGTCGGGACAGGGTCTTGACAGGGTCGGGGCAAGGTTTAGACAGAGTCGGGATAAGGTCAGGATAGGGTCTTGACAGGGTCAGGGCAAGGTTTAGACAGAGTCGGGATAAGGTCAGGATAGGGTCTGGGGAAAGTAAGGTCGGGTTTAGACAGAGTTTGGGGGTTTGAAGCTTCGGGATGACAGAAATAGTGAACGAAGAATAATCAAGAAGAAATAAAAATAAACAAAGAAAATACTTACCTGTCAGAAGCTGTGACGAAAGTCATAGTTGAAATTGTCTGTGCAGTGCCGGAGTGAAACAAATGCTAGAGTTGGTAGATGCTGGAGTCAGTTGATCGCGAGGTTGCAAGAGTCTGTGGATATCAAAATTCAGAGAGGAGATTGAATGATTATGTTCTTCGTGTTTGTTTGAAAAATGGTTGATTTAGCCTTCGAGATTGATGAGCGGATGCTGATGAAGGCGAGGGACGGTTCGAGAGACGGTTCGATAACCGTCTCAGGAAACCGATTGGGAACCGAATGGTAATCGATAACGGATAACGGCAAGGTGACCGACGTCGGCAGGATTACCGATGTCGGCTGATAGGTGACCGACGTCGGTGACATCAGCTGGGTAAAGACCGTCGTCGGCAGATGCACAATGGGGATAGAGTCTAGCTTTAGCTCTGTGCTCATTTTTACATGCTTCCAGGGTCAAGGTTTGTGGAACAAGTGATCGACAAGGGTTAAATAGGCGAAGAAGAATGAGACGGGGAATGACCAGGGGAGTCGACACAATTTCGGTGTCTACATTTGCCCCTTTTTGTCTTGTTGGTTGTTTTAGACAAACTGCAAGACAAAAATAGGAGTGATTGCCCCAGGTGTGGGATAAGGTTGATTTCATCTTATTGGTTGTTCGAATGAATTGCAAGACAAAAATAGGAAGCGGATAGGTTGCCCCGATTATGGATGAGGTATTCCCCCTCAAAGCAGGAGTCGAGGGAAGGGAACTAAGAATCGAGTGCTGATTTGACAAAGAGTGGATGAAAAAGGGGTGAGGGTGAATGCTGCAAAAGTCGTGATTGCGCGCATACCATTGCACGAGATGGTCAGGTCAAAGTGTCGCAGGTCAAGGGTCGAGGAGTGCTATAATTGAAATAACTGGGCCCCAGCATTTAGTCATCTGCTGATCAGGTCACTCAATCTAAGCTGAAGCTCCAAATGGTCGTCGTGTTCCAGGTATCCTGGGCTCAGGAAGTGCTCCCAGAAACATGAAAAAGTCACAAGTAGGGCGGATCAACCGGTTTGCGATCCTATACTTATGAGGGTCCAAAAAGGTCTGCGCATAATTCTGCTAACCAGTCATGAGGTAGCATACATGCAAAAACAACCAAGGCAACAGTGTCTTGGAAGTAGTCGAGGTCAGAGGAGATAGGCATGATCTCCAATGGTTGGTGGTCGAGGGGAGGAATGGACGAAAGGATGTGGCCGAGCTAACCCCAGAAGACCCCATGTCAACTGAGTGCTGCCTACATAGCCCTGGTGATAGGGCCTCAGGCCAATGTAGTTCTCCCTAGAAGGGAGGGAGGGTCAAAGGGATAAAATGGGTCATGGTCAAGGACAAGATTATGGTTAAAAGAAGGAAGGAAGGTTTGTCCATCAGAGAGACGAATAAATGAGAATGGTCGAGCTAACCTCAGAAGACCCCATGTCAACTGAGTGCTACCTACATAGCCCTGGTGATAGGGCCTCAGACCAATGTAGTTCAGACAAAGGGTCCGAGTGGTAGACAGGTGGTTAAAATGGTTGATATATTGGTCGTGGTTATGATGAAATGATGAGGAAAAAAGATGTTGCAGCCTTTTCTAAATGGTGTATTTTGCAACATTGGTTGAGGGGTTTTTCATCCCTAGCAATATTCCATATTCATGATGGATGTATGCTAAACATGAATTGAGGTTTATTTATGCTTTAGCAAGTATTGGTTTATGCTTAACATAAATTGTGGCAGGTCGATAGTTTCCATGTGTATTGGTGTCCATAGAAACTAGGGTGAATAGGCTAGGTCATGTTGATGGTCTGAAAAGAGAGTTGAGTTGAGGCGATTGACAAGTGATGAAGGTGAATGTGACCAAAGTGTAGAAGAAGTGAAAAGCATATTGCTCTTTCATTGACAAGGACCAAAAAGATAGCATAGATAGGGGTTATGAGAACCAAGAGCCCCATTCATGCGTGACATCGTTGACCGTGGTTATGTTAGAGCGGTAATCGAATCACTTCGACATTAAAGTGAGCTCGAAGTCCCTTGAGCGGGTGATAGGAGGAGGAAGAAGGGTAACCCATTTTAAGAGCAGAGATAACTTTGCCCCTTTTTATAGGAGACCCTGAGACAACTATAAGTCAAGTCCATGACTTTTTCAAATTTTTTTTTTATAGCGCAGACTGATCAATGCGGGAAGCCTGCATAGAGATGTCATTTTCTTGGTGGTCAGGTTGTGAAGCTGATCAATGTGGGAAGCTTCTAAAATAGTGTTTTTTATTGCCAGATTAGTCATAGCCATCCTTCAAGGGAGTGGTCTAGATTTTTGTTTAATATAAGGGCTTTTGAATAGCTGTCCTTCGAGGGAGCAGTCTATTAATTACAGCAATGATAGTACAGCTATCCTTTGAGGGAGCAGTCTGCTTTTTGATTTTGATATTGATATAGTGACCATGGATATTGTGACATCTTGATTTGTTTTGACAGAAATGTGAGTCATGGACAAGATTATAGAAGGTCAAGGGCTCCCTTTTATGAGGACAAAGCATCCATACAGCATAAAAGGGTTATAGGAATTGTTAAGAGGAAAAGGGTTGAAAGGAAAGAGGACTAAGAGGACGAGGATTGCTCAAGGGACGAGCTCAAGTTAAGTGTCAAGTGGATGAGTACTCGACTAACAGTAGAACGGTCACAGATGCAACGCATTAAGAGGCTCAGGTTATGGGCGTCCATCAAGAGAAGACAGACGATAAGTCCCTAATCCATACTTGTGCGTGATAATAAAAGGTCTGAGCCAATTAGGAGCAAACTTGCCTCGTTTACTTCACTCCATATTGGTCACATGTTGATTGATGAGTGGATGTGAAGTTGACTGATATGGTCGTTGATTGGTCGAGACTGGTTGAATGTGTGGATAAAAAGGTTGGTCAATGTTTGGTTGAGATTTGGTCATTTGATGGTTGGTCAATGGTTGGTCGAGGGTTGATTGATTGGTATTTGGTCTTTGGTTGGGTCGAATGTTTGGTTGAGGTCGGGTTAAATGTTTGGTTGCTAGTCTGGTTGAGGCTAAGTTGAAAGAGTGATTGATATGTGGTCGAGACTGTGTTGAAAAATTGGTCGAGGTTTGGATGAAGGTTGAATTCCCCCAGTGGCTAGGGAGAATGTTTGATGGATTGGTTAAGGTCGGTTGAGGTTTAGTGGTCAGATGGACTGTGTTGATGTCGAATAAGGGGGTTAAAGGTGACAAAGGAACTAGAACCTGGCGTGGAGATCCTGATTTAGGTGATGAGGTTGGAGAGGTATGAGTTGGTGTTGATGATTTGTCGGAGGGATGGTCTAGAGGATCCTTGATGAGAAGGGAATCCTTTCTCTGTTGGTGACGAATGACAGCTTTAAGAGTGCAACAACGCTCAGTGTCATGTCCCAGAGTATGATGATAGTGACAGTATTTAGAGTTGTCGAACCAAGAGGGTCTTGATCCGAGAGTTGATGAGAGGGGCGGTGTTGAAGGCTTGATAACGTGGTCAAGAAGAGAGGTGTCATTCCCCAGACATTGGCGAATGGCGACCTTGAGGGCACAACAATGTTCTGTGTCGTGTCCAGGTGTGCGATGATACGCACAAATATGAGTGTCGTCAAACCAAGGTGGTTTAGGTCCAAGAGAATGATATGGTTTGAGAGGCAGAAGGTTGAGGCGAGATGACTGCAACAAGTGCCGTAATAGCAAGGTATAAGAACCGGCTAACGGGTCTGGATATTTTATTGTAGTGAGGGTTGATGACATTGGTTTGAGAGGTGTAAGAGACGTTGGTCGATGATTTAGAGAAGATCTATGTTTGACAGGTTGATAGAGTAATGGAGGCGACGTGCCTCTGTGAAGGATGGGAGTAGGCAGTACTCCTATTAAAGTGGATGGATGCGGGCCCAAGATTGAAGGCAATGATGAAGGTGGGGGAGAAATTCTCCGGTGTGGTCTAGTGGTCTTCGTGGGTTTGAGTCAAGGGCCACTATTGTGCGAGGCGAGGTTAGATACGAGTTTGGGTTTAGATGTGGACAGAGGTGAGTGAGATGTAACAATCTTAGGCAAAGGGCAAGAGGAAACCGTGACTGGGTCTTCCTCAATCGAAATGGGCGAAGAGATAGGGTCTTCTCTTGGTGGAGAAGAAATAGGAGAGGGTGGCTCCTCAAGTGGGCAGATGGTAGGGATGATCGTGCCTTCTACATGTGCTTGAGGAGTAGGAGAGGTAAGGTCTTTGGATGAAGGTAGGGCTAATGGCATAGGTGTGATCAAGGCATCCTCCAATATGAGAGAGGTCGATGGAGGACTAATAAGAGAAGAGAGTCTTTCATCCTGTGAAGAAGGTTGGTCAGGGACAAGAGCTAAGATAGTGTTGACGGTGTGTATATCATGGTCTTGAGGGTCATTGATCATGGTTTGGATGTTGTCTTGAGTAGGCGGGTGATTAGGAAAAGGTTGTTTGAAGATGTTGAGGTTTTGGTTGGGCGGTGCGTTCGGGTTATCCAAGATAAGATCGCCCTTGTCTAGCATGTTCTGGATGAGGTTTCTAAAAGTTTGACAGTGATCCGTATCGTGGCCTTTGACACGGTGATAATTACAAAAGTGGTTCTCCCTGTACCATGCAGGGATAGGTGTTGAGGGGTCGAATTGATGTGGTCGGATTGAAGGGAGATTGAGGACCCCCTGCTTGATGAGTTTATCCAGGACAGAGGCATATGACTCTCTAATTGGAGTAAATTGATGCTGTATGGATTGACATTGAAAATGTTTATTGATGTAGTCTAATGTTGAAGATGTTGGTCAGTTAGTTATTGTTGAAGATGATGGTCTAAAGATGACAGTGTTCGCCGACTCCTTAGATTCAGAGTGGGCAAAAGAAGGTCTGGAAGAAGAATGGTTATTGGTTCTTGTGTTAGTGTTACACAATTTGACCTTATCTTCTTCAATAGCGCAGAGTTCAAGATTTTGGGCCATGTTGAAGGCCTCGTCGAAAGTGTGGAATGTTTGAACCCGCAAGGTGGATGAGATGTGACTGACACATGCTCGAGAAAAGAGCTCAATGAGCTCGGGTTGAGGCAAGGAGAAGGAGAGCTGGTTGATCAAGTCTCTCCAACGGGTGACAAAATCAACTACTGATTCATCGTCAAATTGCCTAATGGAGTAAAGGTCTGTGATCGAGATTTGTTTAGTGATATTGATTGAGAAATGGTCAACGAATAATTGAGCGAGTTGAATGAAGGAAAAGATAGAATGTCTGATAAGAGAATTATACCAGTCAAGGGCAGGGCCAGAAAGAGACATAGGAAATGTGCGTAAAAGTAACGCATCGTCATGGGAAATAAGATAGCAGGCATGTCTGAATGCCCATAAATGTTGTTGTGGGTCTTCCTTACTCTGAAAGTGAGTAAATTTAGGAAGTTCCCAATGGTTGGGGTATGGTCGGATAGGGACAGAAGGATGAATGGGCTCATTGTAAATCTGGTCATATGAAGAGACATTATTTGAACCAGAGATAGAAGCTTCGAGACTAGACATTTTATCCATCAGTATCTTGATGACATCTACTGATGGATTGGTGGACGGAGTGCCCCTTAGGTTGTAAGGCGCTTGAAAGAGGCCAGAGGAGGTATACGACGTAGTCGGTTGTACCAATAAGGGTGCAATGTACGGATGACTAGTCGCAGGGGCAGAAGTAGAGGTTAAGGGTGGTTGCGTCATGAAGGTCGAAGGTATAAGTTGACTAGGCACCGCCAAAGGTGGTTGAATAGCGGCACTGGTAGAGGGATAGGTTGGCACTCCTATATTTGTGGGCGCAAGAGTGTAAGGGGTTGAGACAATCAAGTTCTGATACGATGTAGAACTTGGTTGAATTGCAGGTGATTGAGGGGGTAATGAAACCCTGATGGAGGTTGGTCTAAAAATAGACGAAGAGGCCAAACTTTCCGTATTGGCCATGGTTGAGTTAACGGTTGAGGCAAAAGGCTGAGTCATAAAGGGTTGGATGACGAATGCTGTCGATGTCATTGCCATGTCACCCGAGAGGTCTCGCATTGGATTTCTCATGAGATAGTTATGGAGGGCTGCGGTATTGAGGTCCAAGAATTTTTTGAAATCTTGGTCCCCTTCAGGGATGATGGGAAGTTGAGTCAGGGTCAGGGTCGGTCCTGTAGGAGTTCTTTCAGTCTCCGAGTGGAACTCCATGATAGGATGGGTTAGAGATGGGGTAGACGAAAGCAGTTGACGGCCAGAGTGGTCAAAAAGGGCCTTGGTTTGACTGCATGTCAAAACCATAAAAGGCAAGAGAGAACATCCTTACACGCTCAAACAAGCAGATAAGAACTAAAAAGATGAAGACACAAGCAGATCCTAAAAACCCTAGAAATAAATTATTAGGATTATAGTGGCTTATGCCTTAGAATGTGTGTTTGGGGAGGTTGGCTTTGTGAGCCGGGTCCTAGAAGAAGTCTATGGATGGTTTCGGGTTTTGTTATGGTGCTCAAGAAGTCTGTGTTAGGTCCGGTACGTGGCCTGGTGCTAAGGAGCAAGCTCCCCTCACTTCACAATTCCAGTGGTTAGCTAGTTTCGCTTAGCCAAGATATACCTCGCCTAGAGATTATACTCCGCCAGAGAATGGAGTGGGCTTTCCCCTTGGTGATGAAATCCAAGTGAGATTACCAGGACGGGTAAGGTATCCGCTGGGGGATGAAATCCCAGTCGGGCCTTGTCTCAGATAAGTTAAAATGTTTGTTTTGTGCAGGTGGTTTGGTCGTGTAACATCAAGTGATCTAGATTAATTCAATATGCGGTTTAATTACTATGTGTGGTCTAAGAGATGCAGGCAAACAGAAATGAATGCAAAGTGTTTTAATGTCCAAGTCGAAATGTTTGTTCGTATGAAGACGAATGGAGAAAGAGTCAAAGAATATGAGTTTTAGCTAGTCTAGAAGTGCAAGAAAGAAATGTTCATTTTAGTTCTGCTTATGATGTGGTTTTAAGAAGAGATGAAAAGAGGCGAAAAGAAGGGAACCTAATGCACCTAAATGAACGAAAGAAAGAGAGAAAGAACCCAAGGAGGACCTAGGGTCCCACCGGGCGTGCCAAAATGTTTCTATGCAAAATTGCTTTCTACATTCAAAGAAGAAATAAGAAACTAAAATAAATGGTTAAGGCTAGAAGTACCTGATAAAGTTGTGCGCACCGAAATCAGACGTTGGAAGATTCTCCTCTTTGGCTGTGGAGGAATGACACCTGCGAAGAAAAGGGCTAAAACACAAAAAAACGTTAGTCAAAGATATGGTGGGTTGTCAGGCGAACGCCCGATCCCGGAAGTACGAAGACTCCCTAGAAGGATATCAACCCACTGATAAAAAGCAAAATATTTGACGAAAGTAGATAATGAAAGAGAAAATGACAAAAATAAATGACAAAAAATAAAATGCGTACCTGATAAGTGGCACTATTCTGCACAGTCGCCGGCGTCGGTCTCTGTGGTGCCGGCGTCGGTCTGGGAAGGCGCCGACGTCGGTTAAGGTGCCGTCGTCGGTCGGGGCAGTGACCGGCGTCGGTCGGGGCAGGTTCTGGACAGAGTTGCAGAAAGTCTGGGAGAGTCGGGATAGGGTCTTGACAGGGTCAGGGCAAGGTTTAGACAGAGTCGGGATAAGGTCAGGATAGGGTCTTGACAGGGTCGGGGCAAGGTTTAGACAGAGTCAGGATAAGGTCAGGATCGGGTCTGGGGAAAGTAAGGTCGGGTTTAGACAGAGTCTGGGGGTTTGAAGCTTCGGGATGACAGAAATAGTGAATGAAGAATAATCAAGAAGAAATAAAAATAAACAAAGAAAATACTTACCTGTCAGAAGCCGTGACGAAAGTCATAGTTGAAATTGTCTGTGCAGTGCCGGAGTGAAACAAATGCTAGAGTTGGTAGATGCTGGAGTCAGTTGATCGTGAGGTTGCAAGAGTCTGTGGATATCAAAATTCGGAGAGGATATTGAATGATTATGCTCTTCGTGTTTGTTTGAAAAATGGTTGATTTAGCCTTCGGGATTGATTAGCGGATGCTGATGAAGGCGAGGGACGGTTCGAGAGACAGTTCGATAATCATCTCAGGATACCGATCGAGAACCGAATGGTAACCGATAACGGATAACAACAAGGTGACCGACGTCGGCAGGATTGCCGACGTCGGCCGATAGGTGACCGACGTCGGTGACATCGGCCGGGTAAAGACCGTCGTCGGCAGATGCACAATGGGGATAGAGTCTAGCTTTAGCTCTGTGCTCATTTTTACATGCTGCCAGGGTCAAGGTTGGTGGAACAAGTGATCGACAAGGGTTAAATAGGCGAAGAAGAATGAGATGGGGAATGACTAGGGGAGTTGACACGATTTCGGTGTCTACATTCCCCCTTTGTGACCCTTCAATCCTCAAGGAAAATGGTGCCAAACTTGTATGACCCTTCATATCCTTGCCTTTAAAAAGTCATGTGGTGACCTTTCATGAGCAAAAATGTCCTTCCCTCTTTTGTCCTTATCTTGGTGACTTTTCTTATTCCTCAAAGTGTCCCTTCATGAGAACTTTTTCCCTTCCTCTTTTGTCTTCACTTGGTGACTCTTGGAATTCCCCAATATGACTCTTCATGGGAAAATACATCCCAGCCTTCTTTTGTCTTTACCCCATGGCTCTTTGACTTCTCCATGGGCCCTTTTTTTGTCTCATATGCAACCAAAAATATATTCATTAATATTAAATAAATATTAACTTACATTAGCCAAGATATAACAATTAAAAACATCATCAAATGTAATGGGGCCCTTATCACAACTAATGCTAGCCCTTTGACATCAATGACAATATTCCCAACATCTCTATCTTGATAAAACTCATCAAGTCTTAATATATATAATTTAATATCTTAAGGGGTGTACTAGGAAAGGGTTGGGCAGACCATTGGTTCTTTATAGGATTGGTATCCCTTTTACCACTTGATATCTACACAATTTTCTCCTAAAAACCATTCCCCTAATTTTGGTCTTCTCTTTTGCACACTCCTCTAGTATTTTACCACCTTCAATAGTCATTTTTCTAACCTAAAACCACTTTTGATAGTTTACATGACTATGTTGGCTATGTTGACCTTGTACTCTTATAGACAAAACTTATTTAGGGTCTAGTTTGACTCTTGGTTGACCTAGTCTGTGACCTAGTGAGTTTTTTCCAATAATGATTCTAGGTCAACCAGGTCAACCCTATCAACCAAAACTTTTGGAAGGGTTTAGGGTTATATCTACCTATATAAACATAATAATTTTCTATTATTGAGAGAAGAGAAGAAGAAAGATATATTGTGCATCTACTTATTCAGCATTCTACTTAAGGAGCATGCTTAGGGTTTCATAATTTCTTTACAGATATGGATCTTATCTTGTGGAGAAGTATTTTGGATGCATTAATAGGTTTTGTATCATAGATATGATTTATCCTTGTCATCCTTACATACCACAATAACCTCTTGTGAATCACCTTAGCCAAGGGAGAGATTGAGGCTTGATGGATTCATCTTCTAAGGTAAGTATTCTTAACTTTGTTCCTCTTTTGTAAGAGTAGATAAATATGCATTTTCAATTCTCTTATATGTATTAAGATTTTGTATACATTGAAATGAGTATATGTCTTCTATGCATGTCCAATTTTAGTGCATATTACCCCTACTTTGTGCCATAAGATTTGGTCAGCACTAGATTAGATTTTTGCTTTACTTGTTATTAATATAGTGAATACAAAAACATAGGACTTAGTAAGGGTTATTTCATAGTTTTTCTTGATCAAAGGCTTTGGAACCCTCCATAATGATATTATTATGGTAAGATATCCCATAGTTTGTTCTAGTAGATCCATATTAGTCATGTTCCCAATTATCTAATTTATCCCCAATTGGAAGTGTAAGTAGGATCTATCTTCTCCCATCTAGGATTGATTTGTAGATTTGATGCATTTTTTACTACATACATTATGGTGAAGCCAATATGAATCTAACCCTTGTAGGTTTTATTTCATGCTTTTCATTTCTATGATTTTATTATTTTTTTATATTTGTGATACTAGGTTGACTAGGCCATTATAGTTTCTAACTTTTGTGCAAACATTTAACAAATAGTTACATCAAAATTACTATTATTTATGTGTAGGTATTCATCAGATATAGGTTATTGGATCAAATAGTTTGACATATTACTCTTCTTAAGTTTTAGATAATAGACCATGTGAAATAGGTTAACTTAGTTTCTTATTTAGCTCCTAAATTGAAAACTAAGTCATGCAAGTCAACTTAGTATCATAATCAAATTCTAGGTAACAAACAAAGTTGACTAGGTCAACTCAATCACCTTAAATAGACTTCAACAAATAGGGAATTATAGAACTAGGTCAACCTAGTCAACATAATTGGTAGAACTTGAAAGCAACATTCAAGGCATTTCAACAAAAATTTCACGGTCCTTAGCATCTTACAACCCACCAAGGTTCTTTTCTATCTCTCTATTTTAATTTAGTTATTATTTATAGTTTTTTTTTCAAATGTTTTAGTCTTCAAAAGTGAAATCCTATAGTAAACTAGGTCGACCTCGTTGACCTAGTTTTGTAGTCTATCTTCTATCTAAAAGACTAGGTTGACTTGGTCAACTTAGTTATTAAAGAATCCTTCTATAGTATCATAGTGACCCTATCACATCTGTTCTATAATTTTTTCATAAATTATCATTTGAACTAACTTTGTACCATGCTTTAATTTGGAATTAATAGCTATGTGCTAGTAATTACTTCACACTTTCACTTTTAGTTATTTTCATGATTAGAGTAACTCATATATTCTAATTAGGTAGTTTTAAATATACCATTTAGTTTCACTATTTTTTATTTTTTGCACAAACTAACAATTCACATAATTTAAAAATTCATTTAAATATTTGTCTACCCAAGGCCTACCTACTTGGATTTCATCACCAAGGGGGAAGCCAACTTGGTTTTCTAGAAAAGTATAAACACATGGCTAATGATATATATTGTCAAAGCACCTGATAATATTATCACTACAATATTATTAAGTGAGGGGGTAGGCCCCAATACTAAGCTAATACCATTGCCAACATAGATCCTTTTCAGTTGAATCATCCTGAAACCATCCATAGATTACTTTCTAGTTCCCTAATTTTAGCCAACTTCCCTATAAAACTTAAAATGACATTTCATAATAATATAAAAACATTCAATAAGACCACTTAGTTAGAATTTAATTTTCAATTGACTACTTATTCTTTGCTCATTGTATCTTGTATTACAAAAACTTGTATTGGCTAGTATTGGTGTAAGGTTTTATGTTGTGTGCCTCAATTGGATCATTATCATTGATATAATTGATTTTGTGTTTTATTTCACTTTTTTTTCAAGTACATTATTAAAAAAATTCCATGTTTCTAGTACACTATCATTCTATTAGACACAGTCTCTTATAGACTATATTTTTTCCCTAACTATAGTACTAAGTTAACCTAGACAACTCAATATTCATTTTTGCCTATTAGGTACAGTACTAAGTTGACATGGTCAACTCAGTATCCTTATCAAGATTCCCTTTATCTTAGGTTATAGTACTAAGTTGACCTATTAAACTCTTGGCTTAGTTTCTTACCATGTTTTTAGTACTAGGTCAACCTGATCGACTCTATACTCTTATCTGTATCTTGTATCTCCTTACTTTACATATTTATCTTCCTTAATCTATCTCCTTCATCATGCATTTTTTATTTTATGACAACACTAAGTTTAATTCAATATATATGATTAGTCTTAACAAGCCTAATAGGTTCTCCCATTAACAATTTGTGGATCCTATCCTAGATGAAAGTAACGTGCATATAACCACTCACACTTCAAAATATGGAACCCCTCCTCATTATTATTCACTTTATAATCCTCTATTATCACTTTGATACTAACCCAAATCATAGTATACACCATAAATGATTTTATTCATCAATGAGTTTCATCAACATTGAGAAAAGGATCCTTCTACTATTTACCATCTCATGATAAGTGGTCAAGTTGAGGAGCTCCATTCACCTTCTCTCACATTATCACATGGATTTGTGGATAATAGCTTCTTTGGTTCCCATCCTCTTCCATCTATTTTGACTCCTTATCATACCATGACTTCTTCTTCTTTGATTTATTCCACCTCCATGCCTAGTATCTCTACTAACCTGGTAGGTTATACATCTAGTGGGCCTCTTCCTACACCCACTCTTCTTAATTATTACACTAGTGCATTGTTTAATACCCATGGTAATCGTGCCTCTAGTAATAATTTTTATCATCCCTCTCCTACACTATCTTTTATCACATAAGAAAATTATGCAACTAGTTCCTCACTTACTAATAGTTATTTTTAATCTCCTATTAACATCCATAGTGGTACCCAAGCCACTACTACCAATTCTAATACTTTAAATAATTCTAGTAATTAAATTCAAAACCATCAAATCCTATTATAAAATATTAATAAAATTAATTATTTTCTAGATAAAAATGCAAATCAAATGATGCAAATTCAAAATCATCTTATCCATCTTCAAACCCATCCTTAATAGATGTCATGGGGCACGCATAATCAAAATGTTCCCCCACCTCCACTTTAGGATTCCCATGGTAATATTATCCCTCAAACTCCTCTTGTTATTAAAAAAATTAATAATATTTAAAATGAGACTCTTACCTCTGAAATTCCTTACATCAATATAGGAGGTATCACCCCTACCATTTCCTACAATGGGTCAACCAATCCTACTCTTTATTTAAAAATATTTGGAAATCTATACAAAGACTAGGTCAAGTTTAATACCTTTGCCACTACTAAGATATTATCCAAAACTATAAGTAATGATGCTTTATATTGTTACAACCAACTCAAATCTTATTCTATTACTAGTTTGGAATATTTAGTCAATGCTCTAGTCCAATATTTCCAAACTAGTGATATCCCTGGGAATAAATTAGCCCATTTTATCAATTACAAACAACTCAAGACAAAAATTATGAAAGATTTAATTAAATTATGGAATACCTTGTCTAAAAAATGTGAACATAATATGGTAGATAATAGCATATTTCATCTTTTTACCAATGTTCTTTTTCCCAAGTTGAAATATCAGGTCTAGACTCTCTCCATATACTTTGGAAGAGGCTATTAACCAATCCAAGCATCAAATTTTCCTTATGAATCACTTTGATCCATCCTAAACCTATATGGGTAATCTCATGTTACTTAATAATAATAATCATCATGTTACTAATGATGGTGTCACCAAATCTTATGATAACATTCATACTATTCAAGTTATTGTTCCTAACCAGACTCTAAAACAAGCTTCCTCTCATAACCACATCATTGATCCTTATTTATATTCAACTAATAAAATCAATGTTCATAAACCTTTATCCTTATCAAAATTACAAAAACATCTACCAAGGCATATCCTATGAGAACTTGATCCCACTTGTCCCATGAAATCTTGATATGATCCTAATAAATTTTGTTGGTTTCATGCTAGTTAGGGTCATTCTCATGAGATTTGTAGGAAATTTCATAATTTAGCTATGGATTTACATCTCGGTCCCAATTTTAACCATGATTATATCATCCATAAATTTCAACAAGCCTATGACATTACCTTCAAAGCCCATGCAACATAAACTAAATCTCAAGCTTTAGACAAGGCTAATGCTCATTTGGCCATCTATAAAGATCATCTTCAAAATCATCAAGATAACTAGGAAACCCCTACATTTTCTACTAATAATGTTGATAGTCTTCTTGACCCAACTCCTAAAGATAATTTGGTCAATATTACTAACATGTGAAGGGTGGTTTCTTTCATTGATACTCAACCCATCTACATACCTCAATTATCTTGCACATTTTGTGTTATCCAATAGTCTTATCCAACTCACTCAACTGAGTTAGGGAAAAAAGACCTCATATTTTTTGATAAACCAATTCCAACACCTCCCTTGGATAACACTTCTCATACAATTTACTTCATCCCTCTAAATTACTTTCCTATCACTAATAATACTCAACACTTCTCAAACCACACCTACATCAACTACTTCATCCTCTCAAGATAATCAACAAACTTGTCCTCCAGTTAGACCTTCTACTTATTATCATCATAAAGTCAAATGTACTTTGGCTCATCCTTTTGAGGACCTCCTTCAAAAATATACACCTATTTTCCATAGTCTTCTAATGAGTTATGATGAGTGGTATCCTATCACAGAACTTAATAACATCCCATCTCAAATCCCATTTATTAAACTTATGTGGACATTCATGTCATCATAATCATCTTATTCATATTTTATTCTAAATGAACATCCCTTATGCTCCCTTATCAAAACATGAAGCCACCTTATCTAGATTAGAAGATAGCATTTTATAACAATGTAAAGATATGTCCATATATGTTGATGAAATGATGGACACTTATCTTTCCCTCAAAATCCCCATTACTTTTATGATCCTCAATGATATTTTGCTTCATTTCGATGATCCTCCTCTTTTTTTAAGTGTCTAAATTGGTTATATCCAAGTCAAGAAAGCCTTGATTGATGAGGGTTATTAGTGTAGGTTTTTATTTTTCCCTATTTATTAATTAGGGAAATTTTATTTCTTGTGCTTACATGGAGTTTTCATACATTTGTGGGATAGGCTAGCTTATGTGGAGTTTTTGTCATAGATTTGTCATAGGTGTCATAAGAATGTCATAAGTAACTCCCTTGATGGGAGTTACTTCTCTACTCTTAGCACCTTGTCACCACCTTTCATGGAGGAGTTACAGTCTATTCTTGGGGTGCCTTGTCCACCTTTTGTGGAGGAGTTACTTACGTACTCTCCTATTTGTAGTCCTCACTTTGGCCATCTCATGTTAATCAAATTTTGGTTTTCTCCATTTTTTCTTGTGCAATTTATCTTCTTGTGTTATTTTAAAATTGCTTTATCATCTATGTGGTGTGCACTTACTTAAACTCATGTGATCACATCTCCATTACACTCACATTATCTAGATTCTGGAAACAACTCTGATATGGTATCAGAGCAAGAATGGTAATCATGTGTTTGGTTATGCTTTTAGTTTATTTTGAAATCAAGAGGAGTGGAGTTATCTTTGTTTTTTAATTTTTAGATCTATTCTAAAATAAATAAATATATCATTTCTGGTATCATTTTCTTGGGAATCCTTGGCCTTTGGGTGTCTTGGTTGTCTTCACTTCAGGGGCTAGTTCAGCAGTTAGCTTGGGTGCCATTATTTTGTGGAAAAATAGAGGGAAGAGCAGCATTTAGTCCACACCAAGCTGTAACATCAGTCCATGCTCTCCAATAGTTGACCACAACTGTACGACATCCCAACTTTTGTTGTTATTCTTTTGGCCTACAAACCCACGCACTTCTCGTCAGCAGTCAACTTTATGCCACACTCCTTCCAACAAGGCACCTTCAGTTCTAATACACCTTAGGTAGTCCTTCCAGCTTATTATCTTGCCCAGTAAGGGGCCAACCAGGCCATATGGCATCCAACATAGGTTTGCATTTATTTTTTTGTCTTTTCTGAGTTAAATTTTAGACTGTGTTATTTTGGCGCCCCTTCCTTACATGGCATCCCATGTGGTGCCCCTTGGACACTTGTTAATCCTTCATTCTATATATGCTTCATTATTTTCATTTAAAAATTGACTTATAAAACAAAAATCAATCAATTTGATTGAATATTTAGTTTTTTAGATAGTTTTGTAATTTGGGGGTTTTCATTTAAAATTTGTATCTTCAACCCACAAAGATGAAGGGTGAGGCCCGAGTTGGTGAGAGGCCAATTCCCCCTCACACAAACCTCTTTTGGATTCTTCATTCTGTGTTGAATCCAATGAGTGGTTGGAATGCCACTTTTTCCTTCTTAACAACCATTTTTTTAATGTTTTAGTGTTTTTTTGCAAAAACACTAGTTTATGGGAAAATTAAACCTTTAATATCTTATAAACAGTAGCTCAGATTTGGGTGCCATTTTTTGAAAAATTGTTTTTAATTCAATTATCCATAGTGTAGGCTTGTTATTTTTCAAAAATGCACTAGTTTATAAAGTGCCAAAAATTTGGGTCTCTCGAGATGCATTTTCGGCTGAATCCAACGTCTTGTTTGCTTTAGTCTTGCACTGATTTCTCTAAGATGCATTCTTGGCTAAGTATGACATATTTTTATCATGCACTTCCATATTTGGAGGGGGCTCAATATTTATGGGGGGTGTGATTGCTTTTCACAACTTGTAAATCTTTGTTTTTATTCTCCTTTCTACATAATTTCACAACTTGCAATCAACACAACATCAGCTAAATTTAGCTAAAAATGGATTATTTTCAACATAAACCCCTAACACCCTTCAACTATAATGAATGGAATGTTAAAATTTCAATCATTCTTAGAATCAAAGGGTTGTATAGGATCACCATGGGTACTAAAGTAGAACCCAACACTGATGCTAAAAAGGACAAGTGGTACAACCGTAGTGATGAAGCCTATAGATTACTGAGCTTGTCTGTGTCTCTGGAACTTCTCTTCCATTTATAATCTACCAAGACTCCCAATGACATATGGGACACCTTAGAAAACTTATTTGGGAAGCTTGATGAGATGAGAGGTCATGAGCTTGAAAATGAACTCATAAGTCTAAGTCCTAGCAACTTTGATACCATACATGACCTCTTCACTAAGTTTAAGGCCCTTAGATTGCAATTGAAAGAATGTGGGATAGAGAAGAAAGATGATCAACTCATCCTTTTTATTCTCACAAAGTTAGGTCTAAGCTATTCAATCTTTGTCTCCACTTTCCATGCCACAAAAAGTGCCCTTGGCACTACATGGAAAATGCCTTATTTGGATTCATTCATTGCCGACTTGACTAGGGAGCAAGATAAGCTAATTCAAATGGGCATAATGAAGTATACTCAACTCCAATATTTGATAGCTAGAAATGGTAAGGATAAGACTTCAACAAAGGAGAAGAAGAAAAAGAATAAGGACCAAGAGAAGAAGAAATAAAACAACAATCCTGCCAAAAATAACTCTGAGTCTTCATCCTCTAATGCTAAACCTAAGAAGGAGAAGGTTAAGTGTGCCTAATATAAAAAGATAGGGCATGATGAACATAAATGTATAAATAAACAAATAGATCACTTAACTCTCTTCTAGAGAAGAACAACATAGGTGTTCCTAAGTCCATCAAGTAGAATTCATCTACCTAAGATTCTACCAAGGCAAAAGGAAAGGGTAAGGAGAAAGAAAAGGGCAAGGCCCTTATAGCTACAATAGATTCTACATCTTCATGGGTCATCAACTCAGGTGCTTCTCACCATATGGGATCTTCACTAGTTGAGTTTTCATCTTTAGAGCCTTGTAGCATGACTTCAATTAGTTTGGGTGATGACACATTAGTTTCTATTGCAGGGAGAGGGTCAGTTGAAATGGACAAAGGAACATTCAATAATGTTCTAAGTGTTCCTTCTCTTTCAACTAATCTCCTATCAGTATACCAAATTACTCACATAGGTCGGGGCATGAGAGTTGAGTTTTCACTAGATTTAGTGGCTATTACGGAGTTGCATAGTGATACTATAGTGGCAGTGGGTAGGGCAGATCACCAAGTAAGGTTATACACCTTCTCACATTTTGCATCAAATTCTTCTCCAACAGCATTGCTGACTCATTCAAATGAAGTTATCAAATTGTGGCATGAGTGGTTTGGCCACCTTAACTACTGCTACCTTGAGAAACTTTGAAAACATGACATGGTAATTGGCTTGCCTCATGTTCAATTCTCAAAAGGACTTTCTGAGGGGTGCTCCCTTAGGAAGCATCCCAAAGCAAAATTTGACAAATGCAAAGCTTGAAGGGATTCACAACCTTTGAAGTTAGTTCACAGTGATGTATTGAGACCCTTTCCCAAACCATCTTTCACAAGGGCCAAGTACATCCTCACTTTCATTGATGATTTCTCTAGGTACACTTGGATATATTTTCTCAAACAAAAGTCTGAAGTGTTTAAAAATTTTCTAGACTTTAAGGCTCTTATTGAGAAATAGAGTGAGAAATCTATCAAGGTTCTTCAAACTGATAATGGAGGGGAGTATGTCAGCAACATGTTTGAGCAAGTTTTCACCACAGAGGGGATTGATTTGCAGTGCACAGTCACTTATAGTCCTTCACAGAATGGGGTTGCAAAATTCAATAATAGTTTCTTGAAAGAGATGGGTAGTTGTATGATTCACTCCAAATCCTTAGCACCACAGTACTGGGCCGAAGCTATCAATTGTGCTTGCTACATTCAAAATAGGGTTCCTCATAAAGCTTTGAAATGGATAATACCCTTTGAAGCTTGGCATAAAAGGAAACCTGATGTTAAACACCTTACAGTTTTTATATCTCTAGCCATGGCCCGCATTATGAAGAAGAAACATAAAGCTATGGAACATCAGTCCAAGCCTTGCATCTTTGTAAGATATCTAGATGGTATTAAGGGGTATCACCTTGTAGATCTAGTTCATGAGTTGTTCATCGAGAGTAGTGTCTATTTTCAGGAGAGTCCTGGAGACTCAACACTTGACACTTCTTCTCCCTCATCAGATCTACTTCTTCATGATGATTCCTTATTAGATTCAGATCAGCCACAACAGGTTCTTGAGCCAAAGACATCTTCTTCTTCTTTGAGTTTAGATAGCGAGGATAGTGATGCAAAGTCATCTACCTCTAGTCAATTAGAGGATGAGGAGTTAACACCTGACTCACCCACTTTTGGGCCACTTTGGGCTAGACAAACACTTGAGACTGATGGCACTTGGGCAAGAGATCCCGTAGATGATAGACATACTAGGGGGATTTTTTAGAGAGATCCACATGCCTTCTTTACTTTAGTTTCAGATCCACAAACTTTTTGGGAGGCATCTAGGTACCTAAGTGGGATAATGCTATGGAGGAAAAATATTCTTCCTTAATCAAAAATCACACTTGGGATTTGACTTCACTTCCTAAGGGAAAAAATATGGTTTGATGTAGGTGGATATATCAGATCAAGTTTGTAGTAGATGGGTCAGTTGATAAGTACAAGGCATGATTGGTTGCCAAGGGTTTCTCATAGGTGGCAGGCATTGACTACTTAGAGACCTTTGCACCCATTATAAAGATGACTTCTATCTAACTCACCTTGGCTATTGTTGCAGCACATGGTTGGGATGTGCATTAGATGGATGTGAAGAGTGCCTTTCTTCACAAAGACCTAGAGGAGGATATTTACATGGAGCAGCTATCAAGATTTGTTCAAGATTATTCCTTAGTATTTAGACTTAAGAAATCTATCTATGACCTCAAATATGCCCCTCAGGCTTAGTATGCCAAGATGCATTCCTTCCTTCTCACAGTGGGTTTCACTAAGTGCCATTCTGATCCCAATGTCTACTTATAGTAGGATGATTCACTCTTGATTTTAGTTCTATATGTTGATGACCTTTTGATCACTAGGAGTTCTTCATTAGCTATTGCAGTGGTGAAGGCATCTATCTAGGATAGATTTGATATGATAGACTTGGGTTTGTTGCACTACTTCCTTGGCATCAAGATCTCACAGTTAGATTAAGGGATTTCTCTTGCACAGCCTAAGTATGCTCTTGATCTATTAGCTCGGTTTCACATGGCTAATTGCAAACCATCTCTGACTCCCTTTCTATCAGGATTCAAGCTTGAGGCTAACTATTTTTCACCATTATTTGATGCTACTCAGTATCAATAAAATTGTTGGTAGTCTCATCTACTTGACTCACACTAGGCCTGACATATCATATATAGTGGGACATGTCTCCAGATGCATGCAAGAACCTCATGAGTTGCATTGGAAAGTAGATAAGAGGATCTTGCATTACATACAGGGTTCACATAGATACGGGATTCATTACAGATTTGGCATAGAGGTTGACTTGGTTGAATATATAGATTCAGACTGGGCTGGTGATTCACAGACTTACAAGTCCACTTCTGGTTATAGTTTCTCTCTAGGTTTAGGTCCTATTAGTTGGTCTAGCAAAAAGCAGAATGTTATTGATATATCATCCACAGAGGTAGAGTACATGGGAGTTGTTAATGCAGCTACTGAGGCTATTTGGCTTTAGGGGATTCTTTATAAGTTTGGCATTCCTATCAAGTAGCCCACCATCATTTATTGTGACAACTAGAGTACCATTCAAATTTGAAAGAATCCAATTCAACACTAGCAGACCAAGCACATAGAGATTCACATGCATTTCATTTGGTAGCTTATTCATAGTCAGGTCATTAACTTGATATTTTGCCAGTCTTCAGAGTAGGTTATAGACATCTTCACCAAACCTTTTACTGAGAGCAAGTTCATTCATCTACAAGCTCTTCTTGGGGTGTGGTCTACATCTATAATAGCATCATCTTTAAGGGGGCCACTAGACTCTTCTTTCTTTTATGTCTCTCTTTTGGGGGGGAGTTTTTTCTTATGGGTTTTCTCCTTTTCTCTATCTTATGGGAGATTACATTTGTACATGGGTACCTCATCAGGCCTAGTTTCCAGGACCCATTTTATATTTCCACAATGCCCACCTAAGTTGCACTTATCGGGGTGTATTAGTGTAGGTTTTTTTCCCCCCTATTTATTAATTAGGGAAATTTTATTTCTTGTGCTTACATGGAGTTTTCCTACATTTGTGGGATAGGCTAGCTTATGTGGAGGTGTGTGTCATAGATTTGTCATAGGTGTCATAAGAATGTCATAAGTAACTCCTTTGATGGGAGTTACTTCTCTATTCTTAGCACCTTGTCACCACCTTTCATGGAGGAGTTACAGTCTATTCTTGGGGTGTCTTGTCCACCTTTTGTGGAGGATTTAGTTATGTACTCTCCTATTTGTAGTCCTCACTTTGGCCATCTCATGTTAATAAAATTTTGGTTTTCTCCATTTTGTCTTGTGAAATTTATCTTCTTGTGTTATTTTCAAATTGCTTTAACATGTATGTGGTGTGTACTTGCTTCAAATTGTGTGATCGTGTCTCCATTACACTTGCATTATCTAAATTCTAGAAACAACTCTAATAGGTTTCATCACTTGTGTTACCTATCTCAACTTTATCAAAACCTTTGGATATTTAAAATGTAATCTTTAATCTACACACAACACATGTCAAGGCTATGACCATAGTAAAATACCTCCTTTAGGTTGTGTGTGGATACTTATCACTATCCCACATATCATCATTCACATGAAGGTGATGATATTGAAATTTCATCTATCTTATAACATTTTTCTTGGTGTGCCATAAACTCATCGCATGAGATAAATTACCTCTTCTACTTGCTAATGCATCAAATTTCTTCACAGTAGATCCATCTATAGGATTTAAGGTGATACAAACCCTTAGAATTTTGAATATTTATAAGACTATGGTGTATTCAAGATTCCTACCCTTGAACCCTTGTTAAGCATTCCATTTCATGAATCTCAACAATTTAACTTTCCTATCAATTCCACCCAAGGTTATAATGGTCACCTTAAACTCATCAAGAATATACCCCCTAACCTCTTAGGTTCTAACGAAGATGAACCTGAAGATATCAGTCTCAATATTAAAACTTTGGATCTCTCACCTCATCTCATCTCTCAGCTTCCCACTTCTTTACAACCTCATTCTCATCAACCACATTGTGACGACATCCCCATTATCTTAACTAAGACTTGGCATTCCATTCATCACAACACATCAGATGATGAGGTCATCCCTACATGTTCTATTGATATTCATTAACTTGATTATGATGATGTCTATACCTTAGATTTTCCATTCTTAGAAGGTCTTTAATTAGGCTTGAGATGCTAAAATTATTCATTTTCATTCCTCTTTGATTTAGTCTTTTAGTATATCTTATAGAATTCCATCTTCAATTTTTCATAATTTTATTATTTTCATATTTATCATAGGGTAGATATAGTGTACACACCTCTAATTTTTCAAGATCCTCATAATAATATGCTTATGGATCATGTTATGACTGGTCCCTATCACTATGTTACATATCAAGAGCCCTCTAATGACTTATCCCTAATATGCTTGCAAATATCCTTTAGCCTTTTATGGATCTGACCCCTCCTTCGAAGAGCCCAAATTGGATCCCATTCCCACTCCCTCTATAGTTGAGCCTCTTCCTATTTTCAATCTTATTTCTCCTTTAGTCAATCCTTGTCTAACCTCTCCACCAATGCCATCTTCTCTTGGCAATGGTTTGCTTCCTTTACTGTACTTGGCTCCTTCACCACTAAATGTAATGATCAACCTTATTATGACATTAATAAAGTTTTTGATTATTGGATTAGATATTGTTCCCTATACCAAGCTTCTTTAACTTCTATTTTTCCCTCTCCTATGCTTACACTCACCAAATCTACTCATAAGCATATTTGTTGCTTCCACAACACAAATAACCAATCATCCACACATTATCAAAAGTTATGATAATATATCAACACCTTGCATCCCACCACTCCTCAGTCTTTAAATAAGGATATACTTCCCCCAAAAATATTACTAGGGTATCTTCCTAAGTATAAATAGGTATATTATCTCTAGCACTAATATGGAATACATTACACTAATCATTGACACATCCCTCAACAACATCTCAAAGATCATTTCCTAACCCTTCCTCCCATACATTTTTATCATAATAAGCCTCCCCCTTCTTCTCTTATGGTTCCATATCCACTTGTGGTCCCTTCTCCCCCTATGTTTCTCCACCCATGATCATTTTTATATCCCTTTTCACCTCATGTTCCTCTCTTCTTATAGGAAAATGGGAGAGGTGGAAGTGTAGATTCAATAAGAGTTTTAACTTGTTGTCTAAATTATTTTTTGACATACATTGACCTATATGTGTATTAGGTAAGCTAATTATAAAAAATCAAGTTATATTTGAAGTGGGTATTTAATGTTTAGGTAGTGGAGCCCCCGTTATTAATGGTTAGGCTTAAATATCGATGATTAGGGTGACCATCAGCAGTTGAGTGTCAAAGGTTAGGTTTGGTCAAGATGGGTTAGTTAGTTATCTACTTAACTAACCTGACTCAAGTTTGTGGTTTAAGGGTTATAGGATGGTCCCTAGGGGGTCTCGAGGTAGTTTAGGGGTTAGCTTGACATCTAGAACTACTGTGGTGGTTTTCTAGTGTCTAATTTTACCCCTTTTTATTCTGTAGTTTGTATTAACAAGTTACAAAATAAAAATGGACTACAAGTTGAAGGTTAGGTTATCCTAAGCATGGGAGGAAGTATTCCCCCTCAAACAAGGAATCGATGAGGTGAAACAAAATTGGGTGTGGGTTTGATAAGTGGGTAAGTTAATAATGAAGTAGATGGTAGGATGGGCACTAAAGCATAAACATGCACATGAAGTGAAAATAATCATGATATCTAAGATTTCATAATGACTAGGTTATCATGGTTGGTAAAAATAAAGGTCAGCACTAGAAGGATAAGTGTCAAGTGGACCACATAGCTATATCTGATGGTTGGGTGACACTTGTAAGTGTAAACTTCCTAGATAAGGTCAATTTTTTCATGTGTATTTAAGTTAAGAAGTGATATTATGAATACAAAATTTGTTAAAGTGTGTGTAAGGTAGTGTAAGCTTACAATGTTTAAAATGGTAAATAAAGTTTATGCAGTAAAAAGGTGATAATAAAACATGTGATAATCAAACCAAAATGCACGGTTAACATTATTTGGTTGTGTTTTTTAGATAAGGTAATCTCCATTATTTTTTAGTGGATTGGGTGTTGTATGTAAAATGTGGTGGGTGAAAGAAAATATGCAAAAAGTTTGACCATTGACAGTTAAGGTTGACCCTTGAGGTTAACTATCGATGGTCACCCTAACCATCAATAGTCACATGTCATCCTTAAAAAGGCATAGACAAAAGATTATTGAGGGTTCTATTTTTTCATTTGAGTATATTAACCCATAATGACTTTTCTCTTGGTGTTTTATGAGAAAACATTGTGGCAATTTTCTAGTGATTGACTATGTGAGTGAGGTGGATTTAGTTGATCAAGCATTTAAGGGGTGACTTGAAGAGTATGAAATATGGATGAGGGAGAGCATGGGGATAGGTATTCATCCTTAAATTTCTTCCTTAATGATGGTCAAAGAACGAGGTAGGCATTTTTGTTTAATTTATAGTTTAGTTTCAATTTGGGCAACTTGAATGTTAGTTCGATTATTTGTTGTACTAGTAGTTAGTTGTGGGTTTATTTGACCTAGGTTTAGGGTTTGATAGTTGTGTGGTTGAATTTAGTATGTTAAAACTAAATTGGAAGGGTAAGTTGTATAGGTGAATCATATAAGTAGGTTTAGGTAGAAATTTTTAGTTTTTTTGTAGGTTTGGAGGATATGTTTATGGGTATTATGGATTTGTTTGATGACTAGTGGTCACTACATAGTGAGCATCTACAGTTATTTGTAGTCATCAATGGTCATGAGATACCATAGATGGTCAAAAAGTGACAATATATGGTTAAAAAGTGACCATCTATGGTTAAAAAGTGACCATTGATAACTCACTACAAGGTGACCATCGATGATTGGTATCTTGACTATCGATAGTCAACTAGAGGAACAGTGGATTGCCAGAGGTCAATGAACATGCTCAAAAAATTAGTAAATGGTAAAGGTTAAGGTTAATGTTGTAAATATTTAAGGTCAAGGGTAATGTTTTTTGTTGATAGGTGATGGTTAGGATTGGGTGTTAAGGGTAAATTTTATGTTTGGTTGAATGTTGTAAGGTGAAGGTGTGAGTTTAGCCTAAAGGTTCATAGTAGATGGTTGTGTTCAAGTAAAGGTGTAAGGGTGTAGGTAATGGTTAAGATGAGATAGGTGAAGATAAGATAGGTTAAGGGAGTGATGTAGATGTTGACAAGGTAGAATAGGTGGATTTGATTATCAGTGATGGTTATGGGTCAGATAAGGCAAATGTCATAAGGTAATTAGGAGTTAGGGGTAATAGGTAAAGTTCATAAGAAAAATATGCTAGTGAACTAAGGATGTTGCCATAAAACCTTGTAGGTACATGAGAGAATATAGATGAGAGACTAGATGCCTTGGATATTTGACAAGATTTAGCAAGGGATGACCAAGGATGATTGGGAGAACATAGAAGATGTAAGCCTTAGGGGCATGAGGTACTACCAGTATATACCTAGAGACACGGTGATGTTAGTGGCACTCATCAAGAGATGGGATCTTGTCACTAACACCCTCTTAATTTATATAGGTGAGCTGACTATTCTACCTAAGGATATCTATAGGATCATATTGCTACCAATATGGGGTGAGTTGATCTACCACATTGAGAGGGATGAATAGGGTGGGCTTATGGAGATCTTATACAGAGATGACATGGATTTTGTGAGGTGGCATTCTGGAGGCTTCCACTACATGACACTATACCATAAAATAGGGACATGAGGAGGTTTTTCATGATGATGATGATAGAGGTGATGTGTTATGCATTGCCTAATTCTAGTAGTAAAAAATTCCCATGTTATTAGGAGTGCTTATGGAGATGTTTTTTGGTAGCATAGTGTTTGCATGGGAACCCATATTGCTGGTTCAAGTTTATCAAGATTTATGGGGATTCCATGCCCACAAGAGATATGATATTAGTGTTGGGTTTGTTCTACATTTATAGTATTATGAGCACATCTGAGTGCTTAGACTAATGGGGCTGCAATGCGAGGGTTATGCTTAGATGGGTTTTTAAGTTGGATACATATGGTGAAAGAGTGATTATGCCCTCTTAGGACCAAGAGAAGGGGTACATGATATAGACTAGTTTAGGGGCCATTTGGATTCCTTAGTCATTAGGGATGTGATCTGGAGACCATATGTTCAATTTTTAGGCTAGGAACACTAAAGGAGGCATAATTTATCTATAACAAGCTACATATGGATATATGGCAAAGGAGAGGGCAAGATAGATCTAATACCATTTGATAGTGTATAGAGGTAGTTTAGCCTCATACAAGATATACACAATGTGTTTCTAAGGTATAAGAGGGAGGATGTAGAGTTCCCACTACCTATTCCATATCTAGTGCATGATTTTATTAACCATGATGTTTTTCCCACAAGGATAGAAATAGATGATGTAGGTGTCATAGATGGGTATCCTACATGGTATCAATCACTTTATGTTATGTTGTATATTGGTCATAAGGATGGGGGTTAATATAATATTGTTGATGTAAGAGGAGATGGTTAGTAGGTTTAGATGTTAGGTGTTGCCCTAGCTGTACAAGTAGTGACCATTGAGAGGGACTAGGCACAAATAGATTTAGCCACAACATAATCATCCTTGGTAGTGGCATAAGCATCAATAAAAGTAATGCATGTTTATTTGGTCACTATTACAAGTAAGATAAATTAGGCTAAGGCTCATCTATCCCTAGTGACATAGGAGAGAAACTCTCTCTGATAGTTAGGAGGCAGAGTACCAAAAACTATAGTACCATTAGGGATGATCTCTATGCAAAAATACATAGTGATTATGGAAGAGCTATGATATTATGAGTCCTTGGTGTTTAAGAATTATCTAGATGAGCCCTGATGGGGTGAGTATAGAGATGGGATGGTAGGAGGTGTAGGTAAAGTGATGCTAGGTCAGTGGGCCACATCTATGAGTGGCTAGGTAGGTATAAGAGGATAGGGTCCAGGAGGTAGTGGTGACCTGGGATCTTAGAGTTGTTTATAAGACATATTTTTTTTTTATAATTCATATGATTTTAATATTGGATTATGAGCTAATGTAATGAGATGTATATTTTTAGAGTCATGTATATTGGTGTATATGATGATGATGATTATATAATTATCGATTCATGATTTATAGATATGATATTTGCACAGGGTTTGTGGTTTATGGTTATGATGTTCTTGTTGATTATTTATAATGTTATGTTGATTATGGTTATGCTCATGATCATGTTGATATGGACTCACCTAGATAGGTATGTGATGATATGTCTTTTTATTTTATGTTCATGAAGAAGTGCATTATTTATGGAATTGTGATGTGATGGTTATAGATGACTATGATGATCCTGATATGATAATATGATGTTGTTGATGGTTATGTCATTATAAGTATGGTTTTTTATGGTGTTTTTTATGGATGTGAGCATTTAATTTCATGTTTGAGGTGATTGTGTATATGATATTTGATATAATTATGGTTATGGCTAGTGGTTATGGTTATGATGTGATTATTTTGATGTTTATGGATATGGATTATGTTTCATAGTTATATGAATGTGATAAATGGTAGGATGTTGATGATTTTGTGATGATTTTTATGATGTGTTTATGATCATGATGTTTATGCTGAAATTTAATGAGTATATGTGTTCCCATTTATATTTAGACATGTGTCAGATATGGTATATGTGATTATGAGGTTGTAATGGTGGTAGTTGATTTGTGATTATGTTAATTGATGTATGTTTTTCTATGATGTGATGATGATATCATGTGGTGTGATTATGATTATGGTCATTTTTTTTGGATTAGGGTGAAGTACATAAGGTAATTTAAATTAAAAAACTAGATGTGAGGTAGAGAAAACAAATCTGAGATAAATGTTTTTGTGAATATGTCAACCAGTATGAGAGAACTAAAAGGAGGCATGATGCTTCTTCTTTAGATTGGACTAAAAATAAACTGAAGTTGAATTATCTTAAGGAACATAATCCCTTTGAATGGTTTGAATTAGCATGTGTTAGTTGGTTAATAAGGTGTCTTATTTACATAATTTTAAGTAAGCTCAAAATCCCTTGCTTATAGTGTATAAATGGGAGGTAGATGGAGATAGAACCTTCTTGGAAGGCTAGCTTGCCTTTTTTAGAGGTCACCAAAGAGCTAGTATAAACAAGTCCATGTCATATGATGTGTAGACCAGTGGATATGTGAAGTCTACTTATGAGATTCGATTACGGTTTTCAAAATTACGTTGTTATTTTTTGATGTTTGATAATGGGTTATTTTTGTTTTAATTTTTTTGGAAGGGTTGGTGAAGTTGATCGATGTGGGAAGCTTCCAAGAAATTATTGTGATTTTACAAATGCTTTAATCAACCATCCTTCAAGGGAATGGTCTAAGCTTTGTGTGATTTTTTAAAGGACTTTGATAATTTTTCTTCAAGGGAGCAGTCTATTTTATATAGAGCAATTTTGATATTTTTGCGTAGCTCTCCTTCAAAAGAATAGTCTACAAATGCTAGCGAGTGACTCATATGGGTTATTTTGATTTTTCTTTTGATGTTTGTTTTTGATGTCATGGGATTGCTTATACAAGTTTAAAGGGTCACCTTATATGAAGGTAAAATTAAAAATCACAAGAAGGTTGAAAAACAGTTTTAGGTGACAACAAATATGGGAATATATCCAATAAAAGGGTCAAAAAGTACCATGAGAATCATGTCATGGGAAGAGCCATGGTACCCATTGTTTAAGATTATGCTATGGTTATGAAAGATAATAACATGATTTTTTTTTAGTCAGTTGTCCTTAAATAAGGATATGAATGGGACTTAAAAAAAGGAGATGAGATTAATTTGGAAAAAAGATGAGTTTGATCCAATTTTAACAACAAAAAAGGATGTAGATGCAAAGCATTGAGGGGCTTAAGTTCTAGGTTCCCTTCAAGAGAGGATAATTAGTAAGCTCCCGATATATAATTGTGCACTATGATATAGGGTCTAAGATAATTGAATTCAACCTTAACTTGCTTAATTTTCTCTATATTGCTGATATGTTGATTTTATTTGAGGATGAGGTCTCTGATATTGAATTCTCACACTGTAATGTGGCTTTTATAAGCATGATTGATTTTTTCTTTATAAACATTAAGATGGGTGAGTGTTACTAAATTATCTCACCAGGTAGCTCAAGTTGGTCTAAGCATTCTTGATGATAATCATTCTTAGAGATGAGATATTCTAAGAATATGTGAAGAGAAGGAATTGTGAATTTTAGAGGAAAGAAAACCTCTTCTCTAAAAACTAGATATAAAAGGTTAGTTCCCATAGGGGTTTCAATATTAATATGATATGCCAATAAGTTGAAGGGGATGTGTAAATGCCAATCTTGACCAAATACATTAACCATTTTAGTTATCATGTTATTGAGAGTTTTATTAGAGGCTTCCACCTATCCATTTTCTTGAGTATGATAGGGTGATGAGAAACTTCCTTGATACCGAATATGTCAAAAAGACCTTGGGCTTGTTTTTTTTTAAGGATTTGCCATTATTAGTGATGATTTTATGAGGAACACTGAAATGATAGATGATGTGATGGTTGATAAAATCAACAATCTTTTTGAATTTTATGGAGATGAGAGGAATAACCTCAACCCATTTGGTAAAATATTTGCTCACTGTGATGATATAATGGTGTTTCTTTGAAGAATGGGGGTTCATTTCAACAATAAGGTCCAAACCCCATTGTAAAAATAGATATAAATCTATAGATACATAAAGACTATGGCTAGTGTGTGATGTAAATTAGTGTTTTTTTTGACATTTGATGAACCTTTTCACATAGTTACAATAATCTTGGTTAAGGATAGGCCATCAATATCCAAGGTAAAAGATGCATTTAGTGATAGCTAGGCCACTAAAATTCTGCCCATAGATCCCATCATGAGTTTCCCTGATAACATGAGAAGTTTCATGACTATGAAAGAAATAAAATAGGAGACCATAAAAGCTACATTTATAAATAATCCCCCTAGTATGGTATAACATGAGGTACTCTAGGTAAACTCTCATCAGTATTTTCTAGAAAGACTAGAAGGAATGGTGGCAATGTTGAGATAGTCAAAGTTTTGTTGATACCAAAGGTCAGGTTGGGTCTCTTCCACATTAAAGAAGGTGGGAAAGTATAATTTGACATAAGAGGGATGGGTAAGTCTATGGATGAAAACATATATCTTAGAGCTAGAGTGTGTAGATAGGATTTGAGAAGTGAGGGAAAACATCATATCAAAAAACTTATTCCTAGATCATAAAGTGGTTTGGATATGATAGTGTTCAAATGATTATAAAAAGACATCATATAAATGTTTGTACTATTGTAAAACATTATTATTTCACTATTAAGATCCATCTATTTGATTGACACAAGTTGAGAGTCACCAAATATGTGTATCATTTTGAATCCCAAGGCTAACATAGTTTGGAGGCCTATTACTAGGGCTTCATACTCAACCATATTATTGGTATATTTGAATCTAGTTTGAAAGATAAAAGGAAGAGGTGAACAATGAAGGGGGTTAAGGATTATGCCATCTCCCCCACCATGTTAACATTTTTATCCATTGAATAACATGATCACTAGATAAGTTAAGTCTACCTAAGAGAGGGTCATGATGGATTCATTTGGAAACTCAAGATGAAGAGGATGACCATCTGCTAAGGGTGCATCATCTAATTGGTCAACAATTACATGCCCTTTAATTAATTTTTTTAAAGAAACTCAAGGTCAAACTTAGCCAAAATCATGAGCCACTTAGCCATACATTAGTTTTAATATAGGTAGGAGTGAATATACTTGAGTGGGTTAGTATTGGTTATGACATAGGTTTTATGGTTGAGAAGGTAATGATGAAGTTCGGTGGCCATGAAAACCAAATCTCGGAAAAGTTTTTAGGTATGGGTATACCAAGTCTCGTCATCTACAAGCATGTGGATAATGTAGTAGATGGATTAATTTTTATGTTATTCATCTTGATGAGCAAGCATTGCTCCTAAGGAGTGGTCAGTGGTAGAGATATAAAGGTAAAAAGGTTGATCTTCCTTGGGAGGAATGAGGATAGGTGGAGACAAAAGGTACTTTTTAAATGAATCAAAATACTTTTAGTAGTCATTAATCCACTTAAAAAATACATCCTTCTTCAAAAGGTGGTGAAAAGGTTGGCATCGATCTAAGAGCTGATAGATAAATTGGTGAATGGATTGGAGTTTCCCCTATAATTTAAAGAGTTGTTTAAGGTGGGTAGGAGGAGGCATATCAAGGATTAATTTTATTTTGGCAAGATCAACTTTCATTCCCCAAAGGGAGTTGATAAAGCCAAGGATATTTCCTAACAAGACCCCAAAAATACACTTCTCAGGGTTAAGAAAAACATGGTAGTGGATGAACCACTCAAATATCATCTTATTAATATCCAAATGGTCTTTACAACATTAAATTTTCCTAGAAGGTCATCAACATAGTCTTTGATAATTTTGTGAATAAGGTCATGGAATATGTAGGTCATAGGGCATTGGTAGGTTACACCAACATTCTTTAATCCAAAAGGCATGACCCTATAGAAAAAATTCCCCCATGGGTGATGAAGGTAGTTTTGTGTTGATCTTCAAGGGAAATTAGGATCTTCTTGTAACCCAAGAGTCCATCCATAAGATATAACATCTCATGGGAAATTGTAAGATCAACTATTTAGTCAATGCTTGGTAAAGGAAATTCATCATTTGGGAAAGCAAGGTTGAGGTCATGAAAGTCCACACAAATGTGTAATCCTCCTATGGCTTTGGCGATAGGTAAAATTTTAGAAACCCATTGGGGATAATCAATGGGTTAAATGAAATTGATGGATATAAGGCATTGAAGCTCTTCTTTGATAAGAAAGGATATACAAGGGTGTATTCATTAAATATTTTTCCTAACTAGTTTGGCATCATGGTTGGTGACTATGTTATGGGTAGTGATGGAGGGGTTGATTCCTAAAATGTCATTGTAAGACCAAAAAAATGCTATGTTGTAATCTTGAAGGAAGGAGGGAAAGTCCCAAAGATCCTCAAAATTTAGTTATTGACCAAGTTTGGCAATGTGTGGGTTATCCAGAGTGCTAAAGTTGATATATGTGGTGTATTCCTTCAACATGGTTGAAATCTCAAGAGGAAGAGATTTGTGGATAGAGGAATTTTCTATACTAAGATAGGTGAGAATAAAATCTTCATCCTACACTAAATAGTATTAATGGTAGGGAATCATCTCCTATCATCTCAAGGTGGATCAAAGGAATGGTTGAGGTTGCCCCACCCTTTTGATAAGTTAGGGGTCTGAGGTTGATCATGTTAACAAAAAAACTTATGGGGGTGATGTTAGAGTCCCAATTATTGATGATGAAGTGGATGGTGAGGATGGCATTTCCTCATCAGTGATGGTAATGGGAGGTGGGTTAGTTTGTTGTTTAGGTGGTGTGAAGTTGAGGCCATGCTTTTTGTGATGTTTTTAGGTTTTAATTTGAAGTAACTCATGTATCTCATGTTTGTATCAACTTGGACCAAATCCTTACCAAGAACACCTATAAAATTATGTCTACAAAAATTTTGGTTTATCTAGGTAGGAGAAACTATAGGTGAATGGTCAAGGTGAAAAAGAGGTGGTAGAAGTGTCAAGGGGTTTATCAAGTCCCCCACAGATGAAATTGGTTTGACAAGTTGAGGGTCCAAAAAGAATAATGGTTCTAATATAGGGGTCATAGTTAGGTTTTTTTATCAATATTCCCATACTCTTGGGGATTAGGTAAAGTGTCAAGGGTGAGAAGGTTATACTCCCCTAATGCAAGATGCTAAAAGTTTGATTCCAAAGGGTCAATCATGTGGATTTGGGTAGAACGAATGGATGAACTAGTGGAGGATTTAATGGAAGAATAAATTCGAATTCATCTTTTATTGGTGAAAACTTGTTAGATGGAGGAAGGAGAATGTCATTGGGTTAGTACATCATGTTGTAAGGTGTGAAAGGACCCATGTCAGCTTATATGGTAATAAATTGATCTTCATGCTCAAATTTGACATATTGATGTAGGCTAGATATCACACAACCCATGGAATAAATCCAAGGGCATATCAACAAAACATTTTACTAGAATTCTCCTTCTACTACATAGAAGATATTAGGAAGTATATGGGGTCTTAGGTAAATATGAAGGACAATAGTTATTAGAATTGAGGCCATGGTATCATTGAATGATCAAATCACCACTAAGGTTTTTGACATAATTTTCTTGGGTGTTTGAGTTGTTTGTATGTGTGAGAGGATATAATGTTGATATTAGTTCCCCCATCAATCATAACCCTCTTGATTTATATTTGGTTGATGTACGTGGTAATGAAGAGGGGAGGATCTGGGTCATCTAGATGGATGGAAGGTATTTCCAAATCCTTAAAGGTAACAAGGTTATAAGTATTAATAGTTTTGACAAAGGTTGTTATAGGTTTTGGGTCTCTTGGTTGCACCTCTATGGATTGGAAATACTTTATCATCACTTGGTAGTGATGGGTGAGGTATTTATTAGTCAATACAAACTGATCTTTACCAACATTTGGTGAAGTTATTTCAGAACTACTCATTAGATTGATTTAGAAAGATTAGATTGAGAGGGTCCCAAGATGAATAATTTAGGTTTGGCTAAAGGTAAAATTGCTTGGTGTTGGCTAGGTGATTGGGTGGTAGAAGAGGGATATGTCCATGAAATGAACACTTTTTCCTTTCCTTTATCCTTTGGTTGAGCTTGTGATCATATGACCACATGGATGTTATGGATTAGGGGAGGAATCAAGCTAGATGATTGATTTGGTTCCTCTTCACTCTAAATTGAGAGTAGAGGAGTAGGTAGGTGTTGGTCGATGGATTTTAGTTCTTGGATTGATGTTGGGCTCATAAGAGGCTCATCTAATAATAAGTCATCCTCATGATATAGCTGATGGGATATAACTTGGAGAGATTTGTAGTTCTCTATGTCATGCCCTAGTGTCATATGGTATGAACATACTAATCTACCAATGTACCAAGATAGTTTAGGACTATGTGGGTTAAATGGTTTGATAGGTGGTAATGTTAAGAAAGATACTTACAATAACCTCTAAAGGATGGTTGAGTAAGACTTGGGCAACGGTGGCCAAGGAATAGGTGTCTTGGTTTTGAGAGTTGAGGTGGAGGCCCTTTTATGAGTGGGCTTGGTGGTAGATTTTTTAGGTAAATGAGTATTCTTGGATAATATTTTTGGTTTTGGTAGAGAGGTTGAGAGTTTGGGGTTGGAAGGTTTTGGGGTAGACATTTAGGAAATGAGTGGTTTGTCTATAGATAATTGGGATATATGAGTTATGTTCATGGGTGGTTCAATTAAAATAGGTGTAGATGAAATTACTAGTGATGGTGTAACCAAAATTGGTGGTTGGGTTATTATTGGGATGGTTGGTTTCCTAATTAAGGTAGAGGGATGAGGCCCCAAAATAGAGGGGAGGTAGAGTTTTTATTTTTGGGCTTCTAAGTGGTTTTGCCTTGTTTGTTAGCCTAGATTATGGGTTTTTTGACATGTTTAGTGGGATTAAATCTAAATTTACTACTAGGTGAGTAATGTTACAAGTATGAAGTATACCAAGGTTCTTGGTGGCTTGGGTTAAAATGGTAGATGGTGATTTAGTGACTTTGGCTGAGTTTCATTCTAGGGGTATTTCTATAGTTTGGTAGGTAGAAGTGTCTAATGGTTGGGTTGTGGTGATAGTAGATTTGATAGTGGGAAGGATATGTTGTTTTGATGAATAAGGCTTCTACTTGGTTTTATATGGGAGCCCAAGCTATTTCTAAATGTGCCCCAATCCAAGTTAGGGTTAGACATAAATTCTAAGTTTTTAACTAGTCTAGAGAAAGGTTTATAGATGGGTTTGAATCTCTTGTTAGTGGATTCAAAAGATAAACACATGGGTCAAGGGGGAGGAATGATTACCTCATCCTTTTCTTGATAAAAAGGTTCTAGTATCTGGGAAGGTAACTCTTTAATGAGAGGTGTAGGCAAGGTGGTTCCTTCTTTACGAGTGACTTCTAAAGGAAGAGTGGATTGTTCTATGATTGAGGAAAATGATGAATTGGGAATGGTTTCCTCCTCTAATGTGCATATCAAAGAGGAGGTTGGTGAATCCACTACCTTGATAAGTGGAGTAGGGGAAGAGGCGATCTAGTTGATGGTTTTCTTAGTAGTGAGTAGACCAAGAACCATATTGATAGTGTGGGCCTCATGATTATAAGAGGATTCTACTTTATTTTTTTAATTGGTGGAAGGAACATGGTTGGGAAATGGTTGTCTAAATATATCAAGTGATTATTTCTTGGGTGCATTGGGGTTATGCAACACAAGTTTCCCCTTATTAATGAGAGTTTGGACAACATTTTTAAAGGCTTTACACCTACTAATGTCATGTCTAATGACTTGGTAGAAGGTGTACAATTCATTCTCCTTATACCAGCCAGGTACAAGATGAGAAGAATCAAATTACTATAGGGGTTTGATCAAAGGGAGTTATATGAGATTAGATTTTAACAATTTATCTAAGATCAAAGCATATTAATCTCTAAATGGAGTAAATTATTTTTATGTGTTGTGGTTTGGGTTCCTGGTGTTCTGATTGGAGGAAGTGGAAGAGTTAGATTGGTTAACAACAAGTGGAGGGGAAGTCTTAAGGATAAACACATTCATGGTTCCCTTATTGTTGGATTTGGTGTTGGTTTGGTTTTTGTGTTTGGAGAAGGAAGCCTCATTTGGTTTGAAGGTAGATGTATTTTATCTCAATTTCAATTTCCCCTCATCTATGGATTTGTTCTCTAGTTTTCATGCCATGGTGAAAGCCTCATCAAAGGTTTTGAAGCTTTGAACCCAAAAATTAAAGGAGATGTGTTTGGCACAATCATAATAAAATATTTTAATTAGCTTGGGTTAGAGTAGAAAGAAGGAGATTTGGTTTATCAGACTTCTCCAATGGACTATTAAGTTCACAATGGATTCATCATAAAATTATTGAATGGAGTAGGAATTAGTGATGGATACTTTCTTAGATATGTTTATGTAAAAGTGGTCTAAGAAGATCTGAACTATTTAGGTAAAATAAAATAGGGAGTGCTTTATACTATCACTATATAAATCTAGTGTCAAACCTAATAGAGACATGGGGAAGGTATGGAAAAGTATAACATCATCATAGGAAATCATATAACATGAATTCCAAAATGATCTTAGGTACTATTGAGGGCCCTCCTTACTCTAAAACTTCAAAAAAATTGTAATTTAATATTAAGGAGGATATGGTTGAATGGGGATGGGTGAGTGGATTGGCTCATTACAAATTTGGTCATATGAAAACATATTACGAGCTCTATAAATGGATAACTCCAAAGTACTCATTTTTGTTGATTAGCATTTTGACAAGGTCAGTTTGGGGTTGTGCACCCACATAATTCTAAGCTATATTGTGTTGGGTCTAGGTAGGTGAAACATATGTGTTGTTGGTGGGGTGTTGAGGGGCCACCACATATTGGTATGTGGACATGGTTGGTTGGGATGATGCAATAAATGAATATGTGGATATAGTGGTTGGGTGGAAGCTAGAGGTACATACCCTTATGGGTTAAGGGCATAGCTTGGGTTTGGTGCAATGGGCACCTATTAAAAGATTAACATAGATTAGGTAAGAGGTATGGTTAGGTTAGTAGATATAGGGTAGGTAGTAACTTTGATACTAATAGGTCAAAGGGTATAAGGTATAGGAATGACCAAGCTATAAAAAGGAGTGGAGGTAGGTAGGTTGGAAATGGGAGGAATGGTGGTGGCACTAATAGAGGATAAGGTAAGTACCAGTGCTCAAAGGTTGGGTTGTACCTATATTAGGGGGTTATTAGTCAAGGAAGAAGGTGATTAGGTGTTGATTGGTTGTGTGGTTGGTTTTAGATGGTGGTATCAATAGGATTATTGGTAGAGGAGGATTCCTAGGTGACTAAAAGTTAGGTGGAGATGGTGGAAAAAAGATTTATCACCCATAAGTTAGGAAGGCATGTCATAGGGCTAGTCAATAGGTGGAACTAAAGTAGGGGTACAATGGGATATAGTGTTAAATTAATGTTGGAGGGCTATAGGATTGTTATATAGAAAGGTGGGAAAATCCAAATCACCTTAGGCTATCATCTAAGGGATGATAAGACTCCTAGAAAGATGAGGAGAACTCTCTACATCTGAGATGTACTCTATGGATGAGGGAGAAGAGGAAGATAGATGATTAGGAGGGGGGTCCTTATTTGCTTGGTTTCTTAGTTATTGCCTAGTTAAAACCATACAGATAAGGAAAAGAGGAAGATACAATAAATCTCACAAATCAAAGAAAGAAAGATAAGAAAAAAGAAATGAAATAAAACACACACTAAAGCACGTTAAATCTTAAGGTTCTTTTTAGTCTCTTTTGTGGCTTATGCCTTAAGTTTTGAGAATTGTGTGACTAAAATTGGCTTGTAGAGTGGGTACTAGAAAATAAGTCTATGTTTGGTTTCAAGTTATATTTAGGATCTCAAAGGGATCTCTATTAAGAATTAGTACATGTCTTGATATTGGGGCCAAAACCCTCACTTCACACACCATAGTCATAAGGGAGTTGGACACTTAGCCAAGATATACTAATTTCCATATACTATACTCAACCAGAGAGCTGAGTTGGTTCTCCCCTTGGTGATGAAATCTAGGTAGGATGGTCAAGAAAGGTGACCACTAGGTAATGAAATCCTAGGTAGGCCTTATGTCAATGTTTGATGATTGATTAATTTTAAGTGGTTTGCTCTTGTGTGTGTGATAAGAGTGAAGCTATAATTTATTTTCTTAATTAATTAAGCTATGTGAACTAAAATAAGCAAGTAAATAATGGATGTAATCAATTTTAATCCCTAAATGAAATTTTGATTCCATTATATGAGTAGAAAGACAAGAAGAAGAAGCACCTAGATGCAACTATGAACATAATAAAAGACTCAAGGGTCCCACTGGGCATGCTAGAATGTTTCATAGAAAATTTGTTTTATGTTCTTTGGAGGAAAGAGAAAAAAAATTGAGAAGGGTTTGGTTAGTGGAACCTAATATTTTTTGCATGCATTGATCTAGATATTTTTAGATACTCCTCTTTGTCTTGGGAGGAATGACATGTAGATAATAAATCACTCAAAGAAATGGTTGGTTAATTAGATATTATATACACCTAAATCTAGCCACCAATGACCATCAATCAGGGTTTTGACCAATTTCCCACCAAAATGCACAATTTGGCTAAAAACACTAAAACACATTAAAAACTTTGAAACTAACATATTCAAGTGCCAATTTTGGCCAAAGTATCCCTAAATGGGGCAATGCAATTTTTTAAGAAACTAACTTTGATTGGATCATTTTGAGTCAAAATACCAATTTCTCACTTGGGTGCTCTGGATTGCTCTTTTCTATCAAATTTCTTACACAAGACACATGCCTTTATTATTTTGTGTTGGTAACATAATAAATGGGATAATGGATCCAATACATCTAAAATAAACTTCCAATTCCAATATAATCAAAATTTAAGCCAATAATAGGACATTCTGACCAATTTGATTAATTTATGCACCAAAGAGCCAACGTTTGCACCAAAATGACTAATCATGCTTAAAGCTAATTAATTTAAATAATTATCCTATTTAAGAATTCCATGGAACTTGTTGAATACATATTTATAGGAAATTTATTTTCATTAACTGCATCATCGAATGACATCATCTTATGGGGTGGCATCCACAAGCCATAAATACATAAAATATAAGGATTTATGCATCCCATGCCTCATTAAAGCCTTTCCATGCCTATTTAGTGCCCCTATATCCAAAATATTAATGGGAATATTTGTATATTGAATTTAATAATTGGATTTATTTATGGCTACACATCTCAATCTTGAGGTGGACAGTCATGGTTGATCCTAAAACCATTCCAAAAATCTATAAATAGCAAACCTCAAAGAAATAGTTCTAAGATCTTCTATGCTAAACTTATAATTCCCAAATTCATTCAAAATAATTACATGTTAGTGTTATAATTCTCAAATATTGAGCCAAGCCAAAGCTAAACATGGTGTTAAGGAGAGATGGAGGTAGCCATACTCTATTGATGCAGACTTCAAGAGCATAAACCAAGCAATCCAATTCAAAAATATATTTGGAGCATCCAACGAAGGTGAATGAAGGTTTCTTTTGCATTTTAGTTGTGTTTTTTATTCTAGTCTTTTCAACTAAGACCCCTCTTTGTGATAGTCTTAAGCTGTTAGAATTAGTGTGTTTCATTTGAATTTATTATATTCACTAACATAATATTAATTTCTCTTTACTATAATATTAGTTCACATAATGGCATGCTCGATGGGATCCTACCCCATAAAATTTGATCACAAAAGATATTTAAATCAACCTACTAACCAACTTTATGTAGAATCTTAAAGTGAAGGAGTCAAAAGAGTGTCATTTTAAGTTCAAATTCTATTTTTATTATAATTACATTTTTGCTCCTGGTAACATCAATTTTGATCTCTATTACAATATCACTAGTGTTATAGTAGTGATTTTGTAACAAAATCATTATTTGATAAACCATTATTTTGTATCCCTGAGTAATGATATCATTCACTAGAATAGTAATTTTGTTTGCTTGAGAAGCAATTTTGCAAAAATAATGATTTTGTTGCAAAATAGTGATATTATTTCCTGAGCAACAATATCATTATTTTGGCCAATGCTTTCATTTAAAATAGTGTTTTTTTAGCAATGATTTCTTAGGAAAATAATGATATTTTTCTATTTAACTAATCCATAATAGTGATATTGTGTTCTGATATTTTGATTTTATAGAAAAATAATGATATTGACTGTGTAATAGTAGGATTGCAATAAAGAGTTGAAATTTTTAATGTTATTTGCTCAAACTCTTAAGTGTTTCAAATCAGGTCCTTATAATTTTGTGTTTGTAGTTTGAGGGAGTGGATTAGAAGTTTTTTTTATTCCATTTAACCAAACACACTTTCAAAGTTGGTGCTTAATGAAAAACTAGGGTGCTTAAGTGAATGTTTTGACAAATTATGCTTTTAAAGTCACAAATTAAGACCAAAGGGTTAAAATAACACCACCTAATCTTTCATTTGGTGCTTAAAATTGAACTCTCTTATCAAAATTTATCTTCAATATTATTTTAAACTTAGAATTTGATTGGAAAAAAATGGGACGTTCCATGTATGCTCTTCTATCCATCCCCTTTAGGGAGCTTTTGGAATCAAAAGCATTGTCCTTATTGCAGACATACCTAATCTAAGGCATAGAAAGAATTTTATCTAAAGCACTACCCAAAAACTTGCAATAGTTTGGGTGATCTTGAAATTACCCTAAAGTCTTTATATCAATCAATTATTTTATTGCATCTTGGCTTGTGAGTGGGACTTCATTACCTCCCATAAGTTTTGGAGGGAAGCTTTGACCCAAGGTTTCATCTCCTAGCACTGAATTCAACCACTCCCACTAGGATCAGAGGTTTGAGTAGTTAAACTACATTCTAGTTTTGGAGTTGAACATGGGATGTATCTATACTTTGGATATCACACTACACTGAGCAAGCGATGGATGTAGTGGTTGAAAAAAGGAAAAAAACTTATTTTCAATAATCCAAGTGTTGCAGACACCTGATTATATAATTTTCTTTTACATCATGATGTAAAAGTCATTATGTAATTGATCCATCTAGAATGATCATAAACTAATTAGTTTTAGTCAACCTTATATTGACATACCCTTGCGAGGATTTGGACGATTATAATTAGTATATTTTGGTCATTTTTTCTTGGTATGTTTTGAGACTAAAACCTGATTGTTTGTTTATAACCATGTCATAACCAATTTGTCTATATGTCACTCTTTTGTCTAAAGAGGTATTATGCTAGCCATTTTACACCACACTTGTGCCTTGAAATTTTTTATAAACTTGTTTGTGTGTGTGTCACTTGAGTTGAGGTAGGTAACGTTACGATTGTCAGTTTTAAATGTTTGAGTCTTTAAAACATAGCATTGATCACATCATTCAAGCATTCTTAGGTCATTAGGCTGCTCATTTAGTTTCAAGAATTATTTACTATTGTATCAATAACCATTTGTTTCAAACCATGTCATGTATATCATTTAGACATTGTTTATCCATTATCATGCTATCCAATCTTATCTAGCTTGTTTGGTCAAAACCTAGTTTTCAACATTAAGTTTTTAATTAACCTTGTCAATGTTTGGATTCAAACATTGATTAATTTATTTTTAGGCTTCTGTTTGTGGGGATGATACATATATCTTTCTCTTTTGGGTTGCATTTGTTTAGGAGATCATAGCCTTTCTTCAAAATGCTTTTGCCTTATGGATTATGCTAATTGATCATGTTTATGTTTAATTCTATGTGTTGGGTCTATGCCAAAGTTATTTCCAAACTTGTTAGATTAAATCGTATCACATCATCCTTTGTTTCAAGCCTACATTTTGACATCATTTGGCTAAAAGTCATAACATAGCTTATTTGAGACTAGCTTTTGACTATGTGTTTGGACAAAAGACCTAGAAACTCTTTTCCATTTCCTAGTTTAGACCTTGTTTGGAACACTTTGACCTAGACCTTTGACATGTAATTTTTTATTCAGATGCTTGACATTTTGTGCATATGAATTTTGACATTAGACATTTGATGTTAGACTATTTTATGCCAAGTTTTTGCATAAACCATTTTCGAGATACAACTCCATGATCCAATCATTATTTGGAGATACAACTCCACCTTTGACTAAGTTAGACCATGTTTGAACCATTTATCCTTTGGACATAGTTTTTCAAAGTTTGCAAAACTCTAAGATTTTTTATTTTGGAGCTGTTGTCATTTATATGGATATGTCTAGCTAAACTTATGGTGGAGTCACATACAATAAAACTTATAATAGAATGGCCACACAAAATATGACTAGAAAACCCTATAGAGATAGATTTTTTAAGGGATTTTATTATTCTCCCTACAATATTCCATATGGGGAATAAAGTCAAGGACCAACTTACAATCCAACTCAAAACCCTGTCTGGGATGATATAGTTTATGAGTAGGACTTGGATGCTTTAGATTATGAAAGTAATTAAGCTCCATCATGTCATACCATTTCTATTATAGGACCACAATGCCCTAAACTTGTCCTTTTAGGACCTCATCTTTTATCTTGTATGAGTAACTGAGCTCCAAAATGACTTTCATCATTATAGGACCTAGTCCTTTGGCTTGTGTGAATAACCACGCTCCACACCACCCTATTGTTACCATTTCAAGACTTCATTCTTTAGATCATACTACCAATCCCATCTAAACCTCAATTGATCTAATAATTTGAGGACCATGCTGTGTTTAAAACTAGTATTTTCTAACTCATTGGAAACAAAGGCCAAAATAACCAACTAATCAAGATGTTTTTGTTAAACCAACCCTTTGTGATAAGTCAACTTGTGATGAATTACCTTTTAATCCTATACCAGTTATCAAAGAGTATCACTCTAATGAGCCAGTCTTTGCTGAGTCACTTCTTAATGATTATAATCACCTTTGGGAAAATCATTACCTCAACCTTATGCATGTTTTTAAACAACCTCCTATTGAAAAGACAATCTCTAAGGATTTGTCTCTTGACCTTTTCCCCATTGTTGAGGAGTCTCACTTTGATAAATAAACCTTTTTGGAGCCCACCATGCCATCACATGTCATTATTTATCCAATATCAAATATTCAACAATACATTATTATAATAGAGTACCCATCAGATGAAGAATCAAAGTTAGATTCAAGTTATATTCTTTGACTGACATCATATTTAGCATTAGAATCAAAATCAACATCACTTTCAACATTGGATTCAAATCCCCTTGTGTTAGAATCATATTCAAAAGAATATATTTGTGGTTGTTATAATATTTGTTACACATGCCTCACAAATCAATTTGAATACATTTTTCATCTTTATATAGTTTTTAAGAATGAATAATTTAGCTTTGACACAAGTTATCTTAGTATCTTTTATGAGGATTTTGTAGCCTCTCCCCATTCCATTACCATTCCACAAGCCATTACCATGAACCAAAATAGCCATATTATTAACATTCCATCTCCTATAAGTGTCAATTGGGAATGATATAATCACACTTTATTGAACTACATACATGATGACATAGCATTTAAAGAATACAAAGGATTCCAAGACCATATTAATGTAGAAGAACACTTTCCTAGTGAAACCTTTTCATAGGTTCTAGGAGACAATCAAAGTTTAAACTCAACATATTTTAGTAAAAAAAATTTAGAAGCACTAGAAAAAATTCAAAGTCAAAATCAAATGTTCATTAGTGAAACCATCTCAGAGGTAATATGGGAAAATCAATACAACTTCATATGTGAAAACCTCTTTGAGGTGCCAATAGTTGAGCATAAAAGTTCTTCATTACTTGATGAAGACAAAATCAAAGATCAAATCAAAATAGCTTCCTATCTACAACATAATTAGATGGTAGCTACTCTTAAGATAAAATAATAGAAAAATATAGTGGTCTTATCAAAAGCATATTCAAAAGTGTTTGGCCCTACCACAACTAAAGCTATGTTTAATCTAGTATCAACAACATTTTGTGTGACTTAACATCCCACTCTTCATTTATTTCCCAGCTATTGCACATTCAATTATCATCTGCTATTCAATTTTAGAAAGAAATCTATCATCCATTATTTGTACCTAATTACCATCCATGACCAAATTTTCCTTTGCAAAGGCTACAAAGATACCTTTTCTCAATTCTTAAAGGAATCAAAATCAACAGCCAATGAAGATCATAAAAACAATCTTGACAATCAAATATTTAGGTACTTCTTGATAGAACAACTATTCAGATGAGGTGTGGACTAGAAATTAACATGATCAAGTATTCTATTTGTGTAATTTTTTGATTAGTACATGAATCTCCACATCAATAGGAATAATAAAATCATATACCAAAACCACACCTAGTCCAAACATAAACATGTACCATACCATCCTCATTGTCTAAACACCAGGTCATTGTTGTTTACCATCATTTTGTTTTTATTGTGTATCATAGCTAGTCACCCCATCACTTGGGGGTAACCCTCATACCATTATATCCATTCTATCAAACCCATCATTATCCTGCACAATTCCATTTTATTTTACCATATCATTCCTATCCATACCAAAGCCTAGTTTTAGTCATCCTACCCAATCTAGTTTTGATCTTGGCTCATTTAGTTCTTCTAACACATTTTTCAAGGGGATTATAATCAAGTTTAAAATCTTATAAAATTTTTGTTTCAATGATGGTATATAAAATTAGTGTGACAATTGATTTGACAAGATATCTTTCATTTTCCATCCTCTATCAAAGTTGGTTTATGTGACCCTGATTATAACTACCTATGGGTAAATTAGTGTTTCACTGGTCTTCCTAATAATTATAACCACCTATGGGAAAATTATTATTATTGATATATGTTTTTATTTATATAATTATAACCACCTATAGGAAAACTAGGGGTAACAATTTTTTGTCATGCATTTCCACATCACCTTACCATTGTTATTTTTATTTGACTAGCCATTTGCTAAATTTGAGAACTTATTATGACCTAGTTAGTTTTTCCTCACATTTTGTGTGTATGGAATTAATGTGACTTGAGTTAATTTTGGGACAATTTATGTCATTATTAATTCATGTTGATGTCACCTCAATCCCCATTTCCATATGCTCTCACCATTTTGTGAGCAATCTAAGCCACACTCTCGCCATTTTGTGAGCAACCTAAACTAAACACTTTCGCCATTTTGAGAGTAAGTATCTCATAATTATCCATCATGTCAAGATACCTCAAAATTACAAAAAAATTTAAACATTTCAAAATCCAAAAACATTTTATCATGTCTAAGACTAGTTAGTTATCCTCGATCTGCCTTATTGAGGCATGCTCATTATTAAGAGGCTTTCTTTTGCTTTTGTTTTCAAGATTTCTATTTTTTTATTTCAGGTTTTTTATTTGTTTGTGTGATTTCTATTTATTTATTTACTTATTTTTTTCCTATTTTTTTGTTTTCCATATTGTTGCCTTGACTTAGTCTATATGTATGTATTAGGTGATTCCTTACACAAATTATTCTTGAGTCCATCCCTATTCATATGTCAACATTATCATCATGGTTATCATTGGCTAATTATTTTCAAGTCTTTATTGGATTGGAAATCAGTTATTATGCATATTTTGGACAAGTATTCATGGTGTTCTATCATGATGCCTACCATCACATGCTACAACAAAAATCAGCTTCAAGAAGGTCTACTTTTAATGGAGCCATAAAATTTTCTCCTTGGGACCTTGGAAAATTCTTCCATCCCACCTTTGGTAGGTATAATTGAATCTTTTCTAATGATCGATCCTTATTTTTCTATTCATCTATTTCATCACTTTGAGCATCCTCATATGTTTGTTTGTTTATGACTTCTTTAGTAATTAGACCATCACATATATGTTTGTTTCTAATCATATTTAATTTGTATTACAAGTTATATCCTTGAGTTATACTTGCTAATCAGCCCTAATTGGGGCACAATCATCTTTAGTCAATCCAGGTCCTCTTAATGATTTTAACCACCTATGGGCAAAATCATTATTTTAGCTTTTATTCTTGATTATAACCACCTTTGGGAAAATAAATAATCTTTAAAAATCAATGCTTGCAAGAATTTTATCATTTTGATTAATCTCAACCATGGATTAATTCCACATCTTTCATCTTGCTTCTTTTCAAGGGACCATCCATCGACATATGTGATGGCCACTACCTAAAAGGGGCATCATCATAGGCTTTTAAAAAACCATTTGGATATTTGTTCTTCAATCATCATATTATTTTTGACATATAGGTTATTTCTCATTATTTGAGCAGACATTGATATCTTATAGTTTATAATATCTTCCCAAATAGGGGAAAACTGTAGATACCTAAATCTAGCCACTAATGACCATCAATTAGGGTTTTGACCAATTTCCCACCAAAATGAATATTTTGGCCTAAAAACACTCAAACACATTAAAATATTTAAAATTGACATATTCAAGTGTCAATTTTGGCCAGAGTATCCCTAAATGGGGTAATGCAATTTATGAAGTAGCTAACTTTGATTAGATCATTTCGAGTCAAACTGCCAATTTTGCACTTGGGCACTCTAGATTGCTCTTTTCTATCAAATTTATTACACAAGATATGTGATTTTGATATTTTGTGTTAGAAACGTCCTAAATAGGATAATAGATCCAATAAATCTAACATTGACTTCCAAATTTAACCCAGTTAAATTTTGAGCCAATAATAGGACATTTTGACCAATATGATTAATTTATGCACCAAAGAGCCAAGGTTTTCACCAAATGACTAATTATGCTTAAAAATAATTAATTAAAATCATGAAACTAATTAAGAATTCAATTGACCTTGTTGAATGAATCTTTATTGGAAATTGATTGTCATTAATTGCATCATTAAATGACATCATCCCATGGGGTGGCATCCATAATCCATAAATTCATAAAATATCAAGATTTATGTCTCACATGCCTCATTAAATCCTTTCCATTCTTATTTAATGACCCTCTATCCCAAATATTAATTGGGATATTTGTAGATGGATTTTCATAATTGGATTTATTCATGGCCACACATGCCAATCTTGAGATGGATGGTCATGGTTAATCCTAAAACCATTATTAAAATATATAAATAACAAGCCTCAAAATCATAATTCTAAGATATTTTATTCCAAAATTATAATTCCCAAATTCATTCAAAATCATTACATGTTATTGTTATAATGCCCAAATATTGAGCCAAGCCAAGCTAAACCAAAGCCAAACATGGTGCCAAGGAGAGATGGAGGTAGCCATACTTCATTGATGTACAATTCATGAGCAAAAATTGAGCAATCCACTTAAAATATATATTTTTAGCATTTGAGGAAGGTGAAATAGGTTTCTTTTGCATTTTAGTTGTACTTTCCATTCTAGTCTTGTCAACTAAGGTCCCCCTTTGTGATGGTATTAAGGTGTTAGCATTAATGTGTTTTGTTTGAATTTGTTTTATTCACTAACACAATACTAATCTCCCATTATTGCAATCCTAGTTCATAGATAGTAGCGTGGATTTCCTAGTAAGCTAGATAATGTAGACACCTAAAACTGGTCACCGCTAACTTCCAACTAAGCTTTTGACCAATTTCTACCAAAGTGAAAAATTTGGCCTAAAAACACTAAAATGTATTAAATGAGTTTAAATTTATATATTAAAATAATTATTTTGGATATGGTAGCATTAAATGGGGCAATTTAATTTATGAGACAGCTAACTTTGATCAAATTATTTCAAGTCAAAATGGCATTTTTGCACTTGGGTGCTCTAGATTTCTCTTTTTTACCAAATTTCTTGCAAAAGACATGTGACTTTGTTATTTTGTGTTAGAAACATCCTAAATGTGATATAAAATCTAATGTATCTAACATTGTATCCTAATTCCAATCTAGTCAAATTTTGAGCCAATAACGAAACATTTTAACCAATTTAATTAATTTGTGCCCCAAAGGGCTTGTACCAAAGTGACTAATCATGCTTAAAGCTAATTAATTCAAATAATTATACTAATTAATAATCACATGAAGCTTTTTGAAATTTTTTTTAGAAATGAATATTGAATATCTACATCATCAAATGACATCATTTCTTCAGAAGGCATCCCTAGGCCATACATGCAAAATATATCAGGATTAAGTCAACCCATACCTAATTACATAATTGGATTAATTCATTACCACACATCTCAATCTTTAGATGGATGATCATGGTTGATCCTAAACCATTTTGAAAATATATAAATAGAAGAGCCATGAACATGAATTTTAAGCTTAGATAATGCAAAGTTCTAATGCACATATAATTACAAAAGCCATTGTAATTAGTGTTATAATTCCAAATTATTGAGCTAAGCCAAGCCAAAGCCAAAGGTTCCAAGAGGAGATGAAGGTAGCCACACTCCATTGAAGAAGATCTCTTGAAGCACAAGCTGAGCAAGCCAAAGAAGCAACTTTTTGGAGCAATCAAGGATTTGGTGAAAAAATTGTTTTTTGTGTTCATATTTCTCATTTCTCTTTTTTTTAGTTGTGTTTTCAAATGATTTTTCCTCAATAAGCTCACCCTAGTTACTAGGCCTAGATATTTTATGCTAGTTAGTGTGTTTCTTTCATTTTGATTTCATTTTGAAACTAAAATGATACTAACCTTGTCTTGAGTCAAATTCCTAGTCTACATAATGGCATGCCCAGTGGGATAAGATGCATCCCAAGTATGAAGGAGAGTATGACACAACTTTAAAATTTCAATTTGGATGATTAAAACTCTTATAGTTTGGTTTTCTAACTTCATTTGGTAGGATTTTTATCTTTTTGGGTTTACATAAGTAACTGTCAATGGTCAGAGGAATTGTCAATGGTTGAGTAAACCATCGATGGTCACTTTCAACCATAGATGGTCAAGTATACCCATTGATGATAAAAAAAAATCTTAGAAACATAAACATGAGAGCTAATAGGCCATTTTAAAATGCTTGATTTGGGGTCATATATACTCCATTTTCAATTATTTGTTTTTTATAAAACCATGTGTTTTCTTATAAAGTTTTAGAATATGATATTAGTTTATCTTAAAATTACATAGAGTTTTCACAAAATTTTGAAAATTTCTTTAAATGTTTCTAATTTAAAACATTTAATTTTGGGGTGATGCCTTTGGGTAGATAGATAACTATCAACAATTAGCATAACTATCATTGATCAACAAGAGTGATAAATAATGTTCTTTAAACATATTTTGAATGTTTAAAATGAATTAGGAACCTTATTTTTAGTATTAATTAAAAATTTAGATGTTTAAGTGAATTATTTGATAGTTATGCTTTCAAAGTTACAACTTAAGACCAAGGAATCAAAATAACACCACCTAACTTTTAATTTGGTGTTTAAAATTGAACTCATTTATCCAAGTTTTGTATTCAATAGTTGATTAACTTAGTGTTCAATTGGAAAAAAATAAGTACATTGTGTGTATGATATTCTATCCATCCCCTCTAGAGAACTTTTGGAATAAAAACACTATCCTTATTGAAAACATGTCCAGTCTAAGGCATATAAATAATGTCGTTTAAAGCATTCCTCAGAAACTTGCAATAGCATTGGGTGATATTGAGGTGACCATAAGGCCTTTCTATTTTTATTCATTTATTTTATGTAAACATGGCTTATAAAGGGGACTTTATTACCTCCCATAAGTTTTATAGGGAAGATTTGACCCAGGGTTTCATCTCCTAACATCGCCTTCATCACCCCCATTAGGATAAAAGGTTTGAGAGGTTAAACCACATTATAGTGTTGGGGTTAAGCACACAAGATGTATATTCACTTTGGACATCACACTACACTAAAAAATTGATGGATGTAGTGGTTTCAAAAAGGGAAATACCTTTTTTGTAACAAGGCAAGTGCCATATATGCCCAATTAAAGTATCTTTCTTTTGCACCATAGCATGAAAGTCATTATGTAATTGATCCATCTAGAAACATTTAAAAACTTGTAGTTTTTATCAAATCCCCACTTGCCATGAAAGTATTGTTAGTGAAAAGTGTGCCTCAAGGTCCATGTCATAAAATTATCATTTGTGAGAAGGGGGTTTAAAAAACCTACTATATAATGCGCATTTGCTTTTGGATTACACTTAATATCCTTTCAAATGATGTATATAGATGGATTCCAGTAATATCATAAAACCCTATCAATTTAGGACCTAGAGAAATTAATTAGTTGGTTTTGTCTTAGATTAATTTACATTGCTAAAAGTCAAAACTTGGTGTTAATAAAATTACTTAAACCAAACACATGGTCCCCAAATTTCTTTGAGAAAGGAGGTGTTATGCTACCCATGTAAATCATCACATTTTCCTCATTCAAAATTATCATAAACTTTGAGTCATATCATCCACTTTGGCACATTTATGATGCCTAATTGAGTCTAGACCTTTTAATGAAGTTTTTTTAAGTCCTTAAATTATAATTCACATTATAATTTGAACCTTTCTAAGTTATAAGGGTTGATGTGTCAAGTGGGTTCATCATTCACACATTAAACTTTTTTTTAACTCAGGTTTAAATTTCCATTTGAATTGAAGGTCGTTTAAGACTCATAATCATTATCACCACTTGGTAGACTTAAATAATCTTGTGCAAATGATTTCACTTTAAGTATATGAGTTAACTCTTCTTATCCCATTTTTCCTTGAGTCCATTTGATACAAACCTCTTTTCCTTAGAAAAATTGTTAAAACTTTGAGAGTGTGTGTATCATTTGATAAGGGTAGTGTTACACTACCAAATTTGTGAAACGTCTTTGCCTTAGAGTTTTTAAAATAAAACTTTTGTTGCATCTTTTGAATATTTTAGCATTATTACACTGCTCAAAACATTTTAAACATTTTTTATAGACCTTTTTTAATAGATTCTAAGTTTTTCAAAAATTTGTCCAAACTAAATCTGAGTGTACCTTGTGAATCTTTGTTTAACACAATTATGCCATTCACTTTTGTCTAGATTATTTGTAAAAAAGAATCAATTTTTATTCCATTATTTGAGAAGAAAATAACATATCTCAAAATTTCCTTTTGTGTCATACCTTATACCTATTTGATCGAGTTTATATCCAAGAGTCAATGCCTAGTTTTTGTTAAAAGTGTTTCAAATCCATTAGATTAAAATATCACACATTTCAAAGTCTAGATTTTGATTCCATTTTGACAAGAATATTAGTACATGCCTTGTTTGAGCCTATCTTTTGACACCATGTTTGGCCAAAAGACCTAACAACTTTTATTTTACTAGATTATACTGATTTGAAACACTTTGACCTTAGAGTTTGGCATTTTAATTTTAGGTTCATTTACTTGATATTTTTTTATAAGACATATAAAATTAGGCACTTAACATTAGCTTTTTTTATCGCAAATCTTTGCATAAGCCTTTCCATCCTTTTGATTAAATCTAGACCAAGTTTGAATCATCTTTTTTTAAACATTGTATTTTTTAGAGTTTGTATAACTCTTTGTAGTAATGCATTCACTTTGGATCCCAAAATATTTTCCTACACTCGTAGTGGACTCATGTATAGTCTGGGGATTATTCAAGTGGTTTTACAATAATAAATGGTACACTCCCTAACATAGATAATGTTTTTTATAAGATGAATCCTTATATCCCTCATAACACTCAAATAGGGACATAAAACCGAGATCCATTGGCTAACTATTTAGTTAATACACCACCATATTCAAAATAGGATCAAGAAAAAACCATGCAATACCTAACTATGATACCTATATTTGAGGAAACTTTTCCCAAACAATTGTACTCTATTAACACACCTTCCATGTATGATATTTATTTGTTTGGGCATCATTTATTGGAAAATAAAGATGAGATTTTATTTAGGGCCATAGAGGTAGGGGCCAAGTTTTCAATAGACTTCCCCCATGAAAATTTACCAAGTCTTAATAATGCCTCATAACATACTGTAAAATCGATAGGATTCTTATATAAATCCTTTAGATCTATTCTAAATAATGTATCAGGACCCTAGTATGCTTATCAAAGGGAAGGACCCCATAATGATCACTTTGTGCAGATGTAGATGGCATACCAAAACTACTTAAACCTAGCATGAAATTTTAAGCAAATAACCATGTCCATATAAACCAAAGTGGTGTTAATATGCAAATAGCTAGCCAACAAAATGTGGTTTTAGTTAACACTGCAAGTGGTTCTCAAAATCAAGGAGTAGGAGTTTCTACATCCTAATCTTAACTAGCTACTTCCAATCCTCAACTAGATGCTTCTTTAAGTGCACAACCAACATGATTAGATAACTAGCCAACAAAATACCATGCCTCAATAGAAAAATGTGATGAATCCTAGTCCTCCTCAATAAGTGACGAGTGATATTCCATAATAGAAATCAAAATATAGTATACCAATGTAATAGAGGCTGAATATGTTACCACCTAAATAAGGAGCAACTAATGTTGCACCTCATCAAGTAGTGGCAAACATACCTCTTTAGTCATAGTCTAGTGTGTCAATTCAAAACCAAATGATGTCTGACCAATAATGTTTAAATATTGGTTAGAGACAAATGTTGAATCTTCAACATGTGTTCACTTCACAATAGGGATTTTTGTAGCAAGGATGCTCTAATATTTCTTAAGTACCTACTAGGCAACAATTGCTTTTTGTTAAAAATGTGCCACTCATTTAGAAATATGGTCTTAGTTAAAATATTCTCACTCAATAGTAAGGTTATATTAGTTGATAACATATCCCTTTTTAACCACATTAGGGACAATACGGTTATATCCCTCCATCCCAACCTCAAAATACTCAACATCAAACCTTATAACCAACCCCAATTATAATATTACACCACAACATGTGCAATTTCAATAATCAAACCCTAATCCATATATGTATATTCCTGGTCCATTTCCCAACCAATCCATCATACCCCAACAAATATCTCCATTATACCATAGTTTAAGTGTTCCACTCATGACCACCCAACCATCTACCTAGGCCAATATTCCCACAAGTTTCATAGAGAAAGAATTATAATATATGGAGGATGCAATCACTACCATCCAAACTGGAAAACATGGTAAAAAGTTTGAGTTAGATGATGTGTGTTCTTATCATTTTAACATGGACTAATTATAGATTCCATTTCCTCCAAGATACGAGCCCCAAAAATTTGATAAATATAAAGGGAAAGGTGACCCCAAAGCCCATTTAATAGAATTCTTTACCGCATGATAGCCAATGGCATATATTAACACATATCTTTTATTGTTGTTTCTAGGGAGCTTAGCTAAACAAGCCTTGGAATGGTTTTTAATGTTTTCCAAGAATTTAGTAACATATTTGGATAACCTTTCAAATAATTTTATGCAACATTTTTCCTATAATATCAAACATGATATTTTAGTGGTTGAGTTGATGAAAGCAAAAAAAATCTAGTGAGAGTTTTACAAGTTATATATAGAGATGGAGATCCCTTGCAAGCTGATTTATTCATAGTTTAATAGACAAACAATTAACCACTATGTTTACTAAGAAATTGTATAGTGAGATAGCTTATCATTTAGAACTACAATGTGCACATACTTTTAAAGAGATCATTGATAAAGGTTTGTTGATTGGGTGAGCCCTTATTAATAAAAGAATCATCAAACTCACTTTAATTAATCAAAATCAAGGTACCAAATAGGGAAATGGTCAAAACCAACACCCATTCCAAGCACAAACATCACAACCAACATAGGCCAATAACCAAGATAGACCAAAGCAATTCAATTATAATAAGAATGTTGTGGTAAATGGATTAACCAAGTCACACCATGTCCAAAAAGTGCAAACACCATCTACGTAGCATGCACCACCTTTGCAACTTACTCCTACCCAAAAACCTCTTCAGCTAATACACCAAGCACAATAGCTTAGGCCCATGAAATAAATCCAACCACCATTACCATTGGAATTCCCTCTAAGAATAATGGTGCCTACTCGTTGTGTTTTTAGTGACCTTAGAGAGCCTATTGAATCTATGTTTCATAAACTAGTCACTACCAATTTGATTAGTTAGCCTATACCAAAAAATCATCCATAAGGCATTCCTAATCCTAATTTTTACCATTAAAATTAACTCTATGAATATCATTGGGTCAATGGGAATAATTTAAAAAGATGTGTGCAAATCAAGCATTTGATTGAGAATATGTTAGAGAATGGGGAGATCACATTGGATGGTGGTGCTTCCACCTCGAATCAGACTCTTGGGATTTATCAAAACTACTTTCCCCAACATAACAACCAGATACAAAATTAATAATAACAACATCATCAACTATAGCAAAAAATTCAATAGTATCAAAATCAAAGGCCAAACTAGTAGAACCAACAACATAATCAACAAAACTAGAATAATGGTCAAAACCAAAGTTAGAATAGTAATAACCAACAAACCTACCATGCAATTACATGACTACAATAGAGTTATAGGCCATACTACAAGAGGTAGAACTAATACCATCTTCATTAATCCTAGACCAAATTTTAATCAAGATGAGACCATTGCTAACCATACCAAACAAATACAATCACTTTGGTAATCTTTCCTTGACCTGAGACCACACACAAGCAAACTAGCAAATAGGGATTCCCACTTTTGGACCTTATACCAATAACTCCACCTTGCCACATGAACACACATTAGTACATTGAAAATCATGACTTGTCTTATCTGATCCCACACCATCCCATCATTTTTTAGCAATCATGGTCCTATATTTAATCCTAATTATACAATCAAAACTTGGAGGTCAAAGATTACCATCCCAAGTCCACAACCATCTACCACTTATCCCATTATCCAACTAGCTATTCAACCTTATAATAAGCCATTTAACACCAACTAAGAGAATAAATTTGACATTGTGGAAAAATTACAAAACACACTCGTATAAATCTCCATTTTAGATTTGTTATGTATGTCAACAATCCAATTTTTTTTTTGAATGAATTCTTGAGCCAATCTACTATTTAAAGTGACATATCCCTTAATAAATTCCAAGCTTTGGTTGGATACCTAGCTCCATCCCAAAAAGTCACTTTTAACCAAACCAATATGCAATCCCTTGGCCCACTACATAATAACCTATTATACATTGAATTTTTCATAAAGCATCACAAAGTGAAACATGTTCTTATAGATAATAGATCAAAATTAAACATAGTTTCTCTTAAGCTCATCAATATTATTAGGTACATAATGGTATATCTTCAAGAAAATAACCATCAAAGCCTATGATAATGAGGAAAGAGAATCATAGGGTGTTATCTATTTACCATTTATCATTGGGCCTTTGACCCATGATACACTTTACCATGTGCTCAATCTTAATTTTTCATACAATATGATTTTGGGAAGACCTTAGTTACATATAATTCATGCAGTCCCATAAATGTTACACCAATGTATCAAGTTCTCCCATTTAGGGATGAAAGTTTGTATACCAGGAGATGTTCATCCATACAAGCACTACAATCACCTAGAGGCTAACTTCAAGAGTTATAACTATCACTTTGGCATGAATATAATGTCCAAGAAGGATAAGGAAAAATCAATACTCCTTGATACATTAGATAACAATTACATTAATCCTAATACCCTTGATTCCATTTCCCACATACCACCACCTAAAATAACCAATCATTTTACTCTCACCTATTGGCCTAGGAGAGTGTGTGACCCATGATACCTTTCATATTGTGAACCATCCACACAATCCAAAGTCCTTTGGATGACATAAAGCTAAGCCACTTCATCTAAAATGGCAACAAAAGAGCAAAGTTAAAGTACCTATCACATTTGTACCAGCATCTAGCTTAGATTAAGACCCTCTCGAGGGAGATGAATCATGGTTATATAATGACAACCAAGCTAATTTTTATGAGAGTAATGAGTATTCTATTCCCAATAGGATCATAAAGAATCAATATTATGAAGGAGGAGACCTCAAACCTAATCAACAAAGAACACTTGAGCCAATTTCCATGACCAAATATAAAAGACCCTATGGACTTGGATTTAAACTACCTAAGGGTGACTCCATATACCTTACTCATGTTTTATCATCATCATCTAGTGATGAAGATGTCGATAGTGAAGCAAAGTCTGATCATAGCCTTTTTGATGACATAAATAAAACCAACTTGTTTAACCCCATTCCATTTTTACCTTTATCTTAGTCATTCATCACCACCCATTGCCATTGTATTATCCCAAACTAATAGACTGGGACCAATAAGAATCCAATATACCGATTGATTCATTAAAAAATGATGAGGCTTTCTATGATTTTCTTAGCCTTAGAGATAATGTTTGGTTGGGGCACCATAAATTAGGGTTCTCAATAAATTTGGATCCTAAAACATGTTTTGGAGAGTGGGTGAACATCCTTAGCCAACAATAAATAACTAAAACATTGAGGTCCCAAAGTGAAAACCTCTTTTAGGCACTTTTTGACCAGGGCAAAAGTAAATAAAAAGGCTAGTTTAGTGGTGAAAACCTATTTTAGGCACCATTAGATGGGGGTGTTCAACCTTATTCCACCATAGCTTGGGAGACCACCAATGATGAACTTGTTTATAATTTTGAGTTTAGTTTTGAAGAACAAAAAACTTTTGATCAAATCATTCAAGAGTTTCCAATAGTTTTTATTACATGGCCAAACCTTCCATTGGGGTACTTTGATTCATCATGCCTAGGGGAAGTTGAAGATCCAGTCTTAGAAAAGGACTCTAATATTGCCAATTATTTCAAATCTTTTCCCACTATCCTTGAAGATGGTTTGACCCTTCTAGTTAAAGATATGATAGAGGTTAATGTTGGGTCCCCAGATGACCCAAAGTGGACCAAGTTAGGCACTTCTCTTAATGAGCAAGAGCATGAAGTACTTACATCCATTTTAAGGGAGTTTGTATATATTTTTGCATGGGCATATTCTTATATGTCAAGTTTGGATCTAGCCTTGGTTCTACACCACCTTGTGGTTAATCCTGATGCCAAACCAGTAAAACAAAAGTTGCATAAGATCCATCCTCATATTATTGTATTAGTAAAGAAAGAGTTTGAAAAATTCTTAGAAGTAGGATGTATTTGATCTATTGACTACTCAAAGTGGATATCTAATGTTGTACTAGTTAGCAAAAAAACTAGAAGGAATCATAAACTATACTAATTTTCATGATACAAACAAATCTTGCCTTAAGATTTTTTTTTCATTTCCAAACATTGACATGATCATTAACTCCATAGCAAGTTATGAAATACTTTCATTAATGGATAGATTTTTAGGATACAACCAAATCGAAATAGCACCAAAATACCAACATAAAATAGAATTCACCACTCCATGGGGAACATTCTATTATTAGGTTATGTCATTTGGTCTTAAGAATGTAGGGGCCACTATTTTATTCTTTTTGGGAATTATGGTGTTTAATTCCTAAGTAATTAAAGGTCTGAGAAATGTAAATTAGTAAATAGATATGCTTTAATTAACCTACTAATTTGTTTAAATATATAGTATTTTTCCTTTTTCTAAATATAGTAGTAGGTGAGAGAATTTAAAACTTAGCTTGTTCTAGCTGATCTAGGTTGAGATAGAACCTAAGTTTGGAAGAGAAAGACTAGAAAAAAGGCTAAAATAGGTTGCTAAACATCATTTTTGATCTGGATAGGAGTTGCAAAAGTGGATACCCTATTTTTTGGTACTATAGTCCTATTTTGTTACTATTGTCTTGAGGTTGAAAGCTTTTTGGGTTCTATTTGGTAAGTCTTTGCTACCGTATCTATGAATTTTTTAGGCCTAGAAGCCTATGAAGCTCATTATGTGCCTAATTTAATATTTGAAACCCTTATGAGCTCCTGATACTTGAACTTTAATTACAAATTTATAAAAGAGAGAGAAGGGGTTAGTGTATAAAGGATACACTAGATGTACTTCACACCCCATGTGTGGGCATGCTGTCTACATACCAATGCTTCATAGAAGGATCAAGCTAATATAGTTCTCCCTTTGAAGTACTTGGTGTAATAAGGTGTGATGTATGTAATTAGATGAAAAAATATAATGAAATTTGGATGATTAGAGACTAGTATGAGTGCTTAAATAGGATTGAATTAATCTTGAAAGGTTATATACAGAGAATAGGGAAGAGTGTTTGAGTATACTTGTTTGTATTCTTTCTTATTTCCTTTGAATGTCTGCTAACACTTATAAATAAATTTTTAATTGCATTTTGTAGGGTAATAAATGTTCATGGGTTAGATGAACTTGTATTAGGCCAACAGGGAAAAAGATAAGAATTCAGGGAAATCTAAATTTTTGAGGTAAAAGTCAACTTAGAAATAACACTGACAATAAGACACCCTAAGTTTTGGTGTTCCTTTCCATGTTGGGAATTATTTTCATAAGGGGATAGGATCCTAGGGGGATATATCTAGGCCTAATATGGTTGCTTGGGTCTCAAAAAGCTCAATCTAGAAAGGTATGAATCACTGGGAATCAGTGAAAGACTAACCAAGAAGGGTTGTGTGAGCAAGATAGAGAACCTATATGTTGGGTTCTATTATCCATGCCTAAGTCATCCAATTTCATATTTTATATGCACACATTTCCCCCCCTTTATTCTATTGATGTATCAAAGAGAAATACTAGGATAAAGGAAAAATAGAAGGCATATCTAAACTTACCTATAAGGGAAAAGCTCATGAAGTTGTGTGATGTTAGATGTGCATAGAGAGAGAGCATATTTTGAAGTGTGAATATATAAATGAAAACATAAATTAGATCAGTTTCTACAAATATACTATATATAAAATAATAACATACAAATATAAGTAAGAAGAAGAGAAAGGAATGAATACACCTCATCAAGTATGCGAACCAATAAAAAACTTGTTGTGATGCCAAATTATGATGAGTATGTGTTGAATCAAGAGCAATATCATGAATAGAGTTTAGTAATAAATTACCATAAATATGGTTCAAGAATGCAAATGCTATACCTTTGGCTCCATCATCACTAACTAAGTGAAGTTAATGAGTCATGCATGTGCTAATTGATGTCTATACTATGTGTCTGATCCCTCTAAATAGGTGGCTCAAGAATACAAAAGCTAGCCCTTTCACTCCATCATTTCCTTGTGAAGTGAAGATATGAATTAATATTGATATATAATGGATGTCATATGATATGGCTCATGGATCCCATGAATGTGATATAAATCTGATGATGTGGTGTGGATAGTCGAATGTGTGTTGGAAACTAGGCCACTATTGTTTATTTTGAAAGATAGAGATTAGGCTTGTATGAAAGCCACTCCAAAACTGATGTATTAGAATTATACGAAATCCAACTTGGGAATTTAGGTATTTATAAAGTTAAACTTGTAATAAATTTCAACTTGAATGTGATGCCAACCACTTGCAAATGGAGTAAGGCATGTAACTACTGAGAAAGTCTGGAATAAACTAAAACTTGGAAATAAAAGAAGATCAATGTTCCACACACATTGCCCCTAATAACTAATGTCTAGAACATGAATTCTGATCTAGAAGTTATGATAACTACTTGATATTAGATATAAGTGATAACCATCATTCCATGCATGATAACCCATTGTAACTAAGAAAACTATGTTGAAACTATTAAATCTAATTGATCTAGAAGTGCAAAAATTGTCCCTGAAGTGAAATTTTTGTCTATTTTTGGAAACCTTGAGTTTTTTAATGCCTGAATAGGAGTTAAAAACTATGGAAACCCATATATTTGATTCTAATTTCCATTTATAGAACTATTTTCTAATGTGAAAACTGATTGTTAATCTAAAACTGTCACTATTTTTCTACTATGTTTTGGCTATTAAGATCTTTGGTCTCTATGAAAAAACCCTTATTTTATGCCCCTCTTCTAAGGGTAGGAATGATAAACCTAAAATAACTACCCTTAGAATAAAAGAGTCCTACAAGTGTGTTAAGTTATATAGATATATGATATAAAAATGTTTCAAGATATAAAAGTGTTTGTATTGATAGATTGTTAGATCAATATGGATATGCCTAGATATATATAAAAATGTGAAATCATGTGTAAAGTAAAAAACTAGAAATGTTACATATTAGTTGTTAGTTGGAGGGATGGAGCATGATGTTCATCATGGCATCCAAGAAATCACGGGAGATGTATGATATCAATCATGGCATTTCACACATTGAAAATCAAACAAGCAATCAAGAAAGAAAGAAGTAAAAATCATACAAGTATGGCCAAGGGGCCATGAAAAAAAGGGACGTGGGCACATGTCACTCAAACTAGATAATAAGAATGGAAGGCATGTTCAAATTCCACATATACATACAATTGAAACAAGCAAAGTTGGCACAAGGGCCACAAGCACATGGGAGAGTAAAATAAAAGGATATTTTTAGGTGTCTTAAGGCATACATATGAATATAACAAAAGGACATTGGAAAATTTCATAAGGTAAAAGTAGGAGACAAGCTAGAATTATAAATGCAATCACATAAGCTATGCTAAACAAGCAAAGAAAACATGTAATCACTAGAAAGATACAAGCACATATAACTAATCAAATCAAATGTGAAAGTATGCAAAACATGTGTATTATAAGACTAGGTATATTATAAGAGATACACTAGTATTAGATACTAGTGAAATCTTGATATAATAATTTTTGTAAGCTATAAAGTAATGTAAATCAACATGATAACTCAGAGTGTGTAGTATAGGAATGACATAACCTAGATGGTTTAGTCATGTATAAGATACCCCCAGTGGGTGTGTATATCGATGTGTGTCTCAAATATAAAAGTTAAAGTGCCCCCTCAATGGGTATAATGAAGCAATCAAGTAGTTGGGTATCACTGTACACACTCAAAGAAGATCAAGTGAAGCAATGTAATGTATAAAAATCAACATACAATAGCATGAAACAAAAAATGTAAGTCTAACATAGCAATAGAAATGTAAAACATGGATGATTCATACAATCTAAATTTTTTTAGTATTTTTCAATTATTTGAATGTTTTTGTATTTTGAAAGTTTTGTATTGTTTTTTTATTTTGAATTTTTTGTATTATTTTTTGTATTTTGATATAAGATATGAACTATATACAATAAATCATTTAGTAGATTGTGTATAAGAAATTGAAGATAAAATATGTACAAGTAAGTTGGGAAGGAATAATAATAATTGATGAGTCTCATGGGAAAATCCCTATCATGTTGTCCTATATCCAGAAGAAATATCATACATGATCATGAAGAACAATGGAAATGTTAAGACTATAGATATGAAAGCTCTATATACTATAAGTGATCTAAAATTCCTATAGTGGAAACTAACTATGGGGTTTCCTTGTAGCTTTGAGAAGTGGATGCAAATATGGGGCTCTAAGGGACCCATCTAATAGTAGAAGAAGTTCTTTGAATGTGTGTTTTATGTGTAGATGTATGAGATCTCAATAAGACTACCCTAGGTGTGAATATGGTAGATGAAAGATGTATAGAATCTTGAAGTTGTGTAGGTGTATAAACTCTCTGTGTTAGAGATGAAGGTCTTGACTATGGCTAAATCTAGACTAGAGGAAGAACTATAATAGGTGGAGGAGTTGAAACTAGATCGAAAGGGGTGTTAAACTGAGTGATAAAATTATAACCATGGGTGTAATCCACCTATTTATCTTTATAAATTTAAGTGATATCATGTACTGCCTAATCTGCTATAGGTATAACACTAGTATTAAGTTTAGGATAAAAGCTAGATGAACCAAGTTTGAAGAGAAGAGGGATAGATATAACCACTAGTGTTTGCTTATGTCTAGTAGTGATAGGAAGATACTTAAAAGTAACCAAAGAGTTAGATACATCTAAGTAGAAACCATAGATAGCAGTATGTTTATAAATAACATTCCACATGATAGAGAGAAAAAAAAGGATAGAGAGCATGTAATTGTGCATTAATGCATAGAAAAATTTGACTTGAATCATGGCATTTCTAATATTTTTTGAAGATAAACTTGAAAAAAATTCCACATGAGAGATAGAGAACAAGTGATAAAAATCATGAATTCATGCATGAATGCATAAGAAAATTTTACATGTGCTATGACATTTCTAATGTGTTTAGCATGATAAAATTGAAAAAAATTCCACATGAGAAATAGGAAGTAAAGGGTAGAGAACATGAATTTTTGCCTGAATGCATAAAGAGCTTTAACTTGTAACATAATATTGCTAACATGTTTAGCATGATAAACTTGAATTTTTTTCCATATGATAGATAGAGAGTATGCAAAAGGAATATTGAAATATTGTGTGATTTTAGAAATAAATGTTGCAATGTCATCCCTTATTATGAAAACTAAGCATGAAATGCAAAGTTTGAAACTTTTTACTAACATATGATAAACTTCATCATTCATGTAGATGATAGTACCTATTATGGTTTCCTAATTATTTGTAATAAATGTAAGAAAAGTTTGTAAATAAAAGAACATTATTTTGTAATTTAGAGAGAGATGTAAGCTGATACCACAAGAAGCAAAGAGGTTAGTAGATGAAACTAGGGATTTTTTAAAAATACTTGTGTAAAATACTATGAATATTTGAATTTTGAATTAATCTTCTGATTTTGATACGCAACTAAATTTTTAGAAAATGATGCAAAAAGTACTAAAAAATAACTAAGAATGTATTTGATGTAACTAGGGTTTTGAATTTATTTTCAAAATTAGTGAAATAATTTGTATAATTTTGCTTGAAAATTTTAAGAAAAATAAAGAAAATATTTCTAAAATTAGCAATATATTTTTTCCTAGTGTGTTGAATGTGTTTGTATGGAAAAAGGACCTAGTATGTGCAAACTAGGGTTTGAACAAAATATGTGATATTTTTGTAATGAATTGATATATTTATAATTTTTAAATTTATGAAAAATAAATAAATTATGGAAAAAAATCAAAAATAATTATCCCTAGGGTTTTTAGGGTTTTTGTGTGAAAGTTTGAAGTAAGTTAGGTTCACCAAATGTTTTATTCTTTTTAGAAATTATGGTGTCTAATTCCTATGGAAATAAAGGTCTGAGCAATGTAAATTAGTAAATAGATATTCTTGAATTAACCTACTAATTTTTGTAAATAGATAGTATTTTTCCTTTTTTAAATATATTAATAGGTGAGAGAATTTAAAACTTAGCTTGTTTCAATTGATCTGGGTTAAGATAGAACCTAGTATTAGAGGATCAGGACTAGGAAATAAGCTAGAATAGGTTCCTAAACTTAATTTTTGATTTGGATAGGAGCGTTGAAAGTGGACACCCTTTTTTTGGTGCTATAGGCTTATTTTAGTACTGTTGTCTTGAAGCTAAAAGTTTTCTAGGTTTTATCTGGTAGGTCTATGTTACCTTGTCTATGAATTTTTTAGGCATAAAAGCCTAAAAAGCTCATTATGTGCCTGATTCAATTTTTGAAACCCTTAGGAGCTCTTGATACTTGAATTTGAATTACAAATTTATAAAATAGAGAGAAGGGGTTAGTGTGTAAAGGATAAGCTAGATGCACTTCACATTTTAGACACCTAAATCTAACCACTAATAACCCCTAATCAGGATTTTGACCAATTTCCACCCAAAATGTACAATTTGGCTTAAAAACATGAAAACATGCTAAATGATGTGAAAATAGCATATTCAAGTGTTAATTTTGGCTAGGGTATCACTAAATGGGGTAATGTAATTTATGAGCCAGCTAACTTTGATCAGATCATTCTAAGTCAAAATGCCAATTTTGCACCTAGGTGCTCTGAATTTCTCTTTCCTATCAAATCTCTTTCACAAGATACATTTCTTTGTTATTTTTTTTTAGTAGAATCCTAAATGGGATAACAGTTATAATGCATCTAATATAAACTTCCAATTCCAATCTAGTTGAATTTTGGACCAATAACAAGGCATTCTGATCAATTTGAGTAATTTATGCATAAAGTGCTTAAACATGTTTAAGAGCTAATTAAACCAAATTAAAGCCTAATAAATAATTCCATGGAAACTTGTTGAATACTTATTTTTATAAATGAATATTTAATATCTACATCATTAGATGACCTCATTTCTTGGGAATACATCCCTAAGCCATAAATGCCACAAATATTATGATTCATGCCCTCCATGCCTCATCAATGCCTTCTATGATGCCCTCCATGCCTCTTAATTTACCATTATTCCAATGTCATGATGAGGATACTTATAAAATTAATTCCAAAAATTGAATTAATCCTCAACCACACATCTTAATCTCAATATGGATGGTCTAAGTTGATTCTAGACATTCTCAAACATCTATAAATAGAGAGGACATGAACATCATTTCCATGACTTGATAATGCAAATTTATTATGCATAAATAATTTCAAAATCCACTGAAAATAGTGTTAACATGCCAAATTGATTCCAAGCCAAGCCAAACCATAAGCCACAAGTTTCAAGGAAAGATGGAGGTAGCCAAGAATCCATTGCCAAGGACTTCATGAGAACAAGCTGAGTAAGCCACTACAACAAGCATTTTGGATCATATAGGGAAGGTAAAAGAGAGTTTATTTTACATTTTACTTGTTTTCTTATTCATGTTTGTTAACAAAGTTCTCCCTAGTGTCTAAGCCTAGAGATATTATGCTAGTTAGTGTGTTTCTTTCATTTTGTTTTCATTTTGAAACTAACATGATACTAACCATCTAATCTTGAGTAAATTTCTTATATCACACACATCTCGTGTGTGGGCATGTTGCCTACATACCAATACTTTGAAGAGGGATCAAGATAATATAGTTCTTTCATTGAAATGCTTGGTGTAATAATGTGTGATGTGTGTATTTAGATGAAAAATTAGAATGAACTTTAGATGATTAGGGACTAGTATGAGTTATTAAATAAGCTTGAATTAATCTTGAAAGGTTATATGTAGAGAATAGGGAATAGTGCTTGAGCATATTTTCTTGTATTCTTGCTTATTTCCTATGAATGAATACCAACCCTTTTAAATGGACTTTGAATTACCTTTTATAGGGTAATTAATGATCATGGGTTAGATGAATTCATATGAGATTGATAGCGAAAAAGATAAGGATTTTAGGAAATCTGACCATTTAATGTAAAATTAAACTTGGACAATAACAACAAAAATAAGCCACCCTAAGTTTTAGTTATCTTATCTAAGTTAGGCACTATTGTCCTAAGGGGATGAGACCTAGGGGGATATATTTGGTCTTGAGAGGGATACCTAGGTCTCAAAACACTTAGTCTAAAAATCTATGGATGATTGAGAATCAGTGAAAGACTAATTGAGAAGGGTTATGTGAGTAAGAAAGATGACTTATAGGTTGGGTGTTGTTAGCCATGCCTAAGTAATCCAATTTTGCATTTTAGATGACTAAAGCCACTTATCAAAGAGTCATGACTATCATATTTCATGATATGATGCATGATATTATTGAAGGCTATGTCGATGATATTTTTGGCAAATCAAAGACTAGGGTTGAACACCCAATAGTTCTATGCAAAATATTTGAAATATTATGAGAGTATAAAGTTAGACTTAATCTTAATAAATGTGTCTTTAGATTAACATGAGGAAAATTTCTAGTCTTCATTATGTCTCATCAAGGCATTGATGTTGATCTAACCAAAGTCTAAGCTATAATAGAGATGAAACCACCAACTAATTTGAAGCAACTCTATAGTTTATAGGGTAAGATCTAATCTATTCGATGCTTCATATCTCAATTTACTAAAATGCCATCCTTTTATGTAACTTCTAAAGAAAGGAGTCATATTTCACTAGAATGATCAATTCCAAATATATTTTCAACAACTAATGGATTATCTACCAAATCTACCTATTTTGTTTCCTCCTATGCTGGGAAAGCCATTCTTGTTTTATCTATTAGCTATTGATAATGCCTTGAGGGTATTTTTGGCTCAACATGATGAAAATGGAAAAGATCATCTTGTTTACTAATTAAGTCATACATTATTTGTGTATGAACACAATTATACACCCATAGAAAAAGCTTATTTAGCTGTGGTCTTCACAACTCAGAAGTTGTGCCATTACATGTTAAATAATAAGACCATGGTTATTTCAAAATTATATTCACTAAAATATCTACTATATAAAATAACTTTAAAAGGTTGCATGTCCAAATGGATCATGCTTCTACGTGAGTTGACATTGAATACATTAATGAAAAATCCATTAAGGGGCATGTTATTATAGACTAGGTTATTGAATCATCCCTTATTGATATAGAGCCACTCACATTCCAATTTTATAATGAATCTATAATGATGTCATTAACATGCCTTTTTAGGATCAGCACTAAAATCTATATTTTAATGGATCATTCACAACACATGAATTAGGGATAGGCTTTTTATTTATTACACCAAACGAGGATGTAACCCCTAAATCCTTTAGGATCAATTTTCCTTGTACCAACAACATGGATGAATATGAAATGCTTATTGTAAGGCTTCACCAAGTAGTATAATGTAATGTATCTCTTCTCAAGGTTTAAGGTGATTTTCATTTAATCATCAATTAGTTTACAAACCATTTTCAGACTAAAGATGACAAGTTGGTTCCATATAAGTCCATGGTCAACACTCTCAAGTGATAGATTGTTGACATTCAATTTTAACATATACCAAGGGCAAGTAACAAAACTATGGATGCTATGGATACTATTAGATCTCTAATTCAACAAATAAACACAACTAAAGAGTATTAGTTCTTTATCAAGAACTTATTAGCACTAGCTCATGAACCTTCAACCATCACAATGATTTGTGATATTATTGGTCTCATTTCTATCTAGTACTCAAACCTTAGAACTACCTTCATGACATATTTTTACCACTTGGCCTCTCCTAAAAACAAACCAAATCATTCATCCACCAAACCACTTATTATACCTTACTTAGATCAAACCTTTACTGCCATAGTTTTGATAGAACTCTACTTCATTGTTTAACTTTGGCATAATCTACACTAGCATTAAAAGAAGTTCATTAAGGCATATGTGTAGCCCACACTAGTGGGGATATCTTATCCAAAATTCTCTTGCACACTATTTATTATTATCCCATGATGGATGCAAATGCAATTGCATATGTAAATAAGTGTGAAAATTTTCAATAGCATGCCAAATTGATTCATGCCCTAACCAAAAATCTAACACCAATGTTGACACCATTGCCATTTAATAAATGGGGACTCAACCTCATTGGGAAGATCAATCCCACCTTATTTGATATCCATAAATATATCACTACCACCACCAAATATCTCACTAAGTGGGTTGAAGCTATACCCCTCACTTACGTGACTAGAAATAAATTTTCCAAGTTTATCTTCAATAATCTCATTTTTTGCTATAGTATACCCTTATAAATTATATTTTATAATGGAAGATACTTCAATAATAAGGATGTATACAAGCTATGCACCACATACAACATCACACAACATTTGTCTATGACATATTACTCTCAAGGTAATGGCCAGGTCAAAGCATCAAACAAAACCATTATCAACATTCTCAAAAATATTTTCAATGATGCCGACCATGATTAGCACCTTCAGATATTATGTGATCTAGGAATTTGACTCAAGAGAAGATGGTTAGTATGGTGTTAGTTCTAAAATGAAAACAAAATGAAATAAGCACACTAATAACATAACATCTCTATGCCTAGACACTAGGAAGAACTTAGTTAACAAAATCAAATGATAAACACAAATAAAAAGTAAGGAATGAAAACACAAGAATTCCTTCACCTTCTATGGATCCTCTAAATGCCTTTGTAGTGGTGGCTTGCTCAACTTGTGCTCATGAAGTCTTTGCCAAATGAGGCTTGGATATCTCCTCTTCTCCTTGGCACCTTTGGCTTATGGCTTAGCTTGGGATAAATTTGGCATTATAAATTTTCATAATAAAGTCCTTGAAGATATTTGAGAATAATAACTTTGCACCAAAATAGCTTAGAAATGATGTTCTTGGCCTCTCTATTTATAGATTTTTGCAAATGTCTAGAATCAACTTGAACCATCCATCTTAGGATTGAGATGTGTGGCTAAGGATCATTCCAATTTTTCAATTAAAATTGATAAATAGGCTCATCAATATTTGGGATAGAGGAGAAATTAAGAGGCATGGAGGTTTTTGATGAGGCATGGGAGGCATGAATCCTGATATTTGTGGTATTTATAGCCTAAGGATGTCTTCCTAAGAAATGAGGTCACCTAATGATGTAGATATTCAATATTCATTTTCAAAAATAAGTATTCAACAATTTTTGATGTAATTCTTAATTAGGCCTTGATTTTGATTAATTATCTCTTAAGCATGTTTAAGCACTTTGTGCACAAATTACTTAAATTGATTAGAATGCCTTGTTATTGGTCCAAAATTTGACTAGATTGGAATTGGAAATTTAGTCAGATGTGTTGGAACCATTATTAAATTTAGTATTCTAATAAAAAAATAACAAAGGCACATGTCTTGTGCAAAATATTTGATAAAAAAGAGTAATCTAGAGCACTTAGGTACAAAATTGGCATTTTGACTTGAAATGATCTAATCAAAGTTTGCTAGCCCATAGATTATATTACCCCATTTAGAGATACCCTAGCCAAAATTGGTACTTAATTATGCTAGTTTCACATTATTTAGCATGTTTTAGTGTTTTTAGGCCAAATTGTGCTTTTTGGGTGGAAATTGGTCAAAAGCTTGAGTGGAGGTTATCAGTGGCCAGATTTAGGTGTTTATAGTGTGCCCTTATTTGGGAAGATGTTTCAAACCATAGGCAAATCAATGTCTTCTAAATAAATGAGAAATGGTCCATATGTTAAAAAGAAGATGATGGTTAAAGAACAAATCTCCAAATGGTTTTTGGAAGCCTATGATGATACCCCTTGAGGGAGTGGCTATCACATTTGTTGATATATGATCCCTTGAAAAGAAATAAGAAGAAAGGTGTAATTAACCCATGGTTAAGATTAATCTAAATGAGAAAATTCTTGCATACATTGATGTAAAAAGATTTTTGATTTTCCCAAAGGTGGTTATAATCAGGAATACAAGTCAAAATAATGATTTGCCCATAGGCGGTTATAATCATTAAGCAGACCTAGATTGGCTAAAGATGATTATGCCCCAGTTAGGGTTGATTAACAAGCATAACTTAAGGATATAACCTAGAATATATACTAAAGATGAGTGGGAACAAAGGGATGAAATAGATTAATAGAAGAATAAGATTGATTAGTAGAATGATTCAGTTGTACTTATCAATGAGGAGATGCTTGTCTTGATTAACAATGATACAACTAAAAGGGTCAAATGAATTATATTGATCAGGAGTGGGATGGAAGGATTTTCCAAGGTGCCAAGGAGAAAATTCTATAATGCCATTGATTATAGACCTTCTTGAAGCTAATTTTTGCTATAACATGTGATGGTAGGCTTCATGATAGAACACCATAAAGACTTGGCCAAAATATACATAAGGATTGACTCTTGATATCCAATAAACACTCAAAAATAATACACCAATGATAAAAACCATGATGATAATATTTATGTATGAATATGAATAGACTCAAGAATAATGTGCTTGAGGAATCACCCAAAAAATGTATATAAATTGAGCCAAGGCAACAATGTTGAAAGCAAACAAATAATCAAGTGAACAAACAAACAAATAACTTAAAATAAATAAACAAATATAAATCTTTAAAAAAAATGTAAAAGAAAGCACTCTAATAATGTAAATTCCCCAATAAAGTAGATCGAGGATAACTGAATAGGCTTATACATGATAAATATTTTTGGATTTTTAAAAAATTATGAATGTTTTTGGCATTTTGAGGTATCTTAACTCATTAGAGAATGACAAGATACCTAATCATAAAACAATGAGAGCATTTGGCTTAGGTTACTAACAAAATGGTGAGACCATATGGAAAGGGAGATTGGGGTGACCGCAACTTGAAATGAGAATGAACCACATAGTCTTAAAATGACCTCAAGTTATAGTAACTATATCCACAAAAAAGGTGGTGAAAACCCAACTAAGTCCCACCAAGTTCTCAAATATAGCAAATGGCTAGTCAAATGAAAATAATAATGGAAAGTTGATGCATCAATATATGATAAATAAGTGTTTTCCCTAGTTCACCCATAGGTGATTATAACTAGGATACTATGGCATAGGTCAATGATACTAGTTTTCCCATAGGTGGTTATAATTAGTAGCAAGACTAGTGAGACACTGATTTGCCCATAGACAGTTATAAATAGGCTCACATAAACAAACTTGATATGATGAAAGATATCTTACCAGATCAACTATCACACTACTTTCATAGACTATCATTGTAAACATAGATTGGATTGATTATTGAAACTTGATCAAAATCCCCCCATAAAAAGGTGCAAGAAGAACCAAATGAACCAATATAAAAACAAGATTGGATATGATGAATAAAAATAGGCTTTGGTCTAGATTGGAATGGAATGATAGGATGGTATAAAATGGTAAGAGAGTTTGCCCCCAAGTGATGGGGTAAATGGTTGAGATCTATAATAATAGAAAATGGATATGTAACAATGGTAATGACATGGTACATGTTTTTGGTCTAGGTGTGATTTTTGATTCCCTTATTCTTACTAATAAGGAGATGCACATCCTAATCAATAAATGATACAAACAAAATAATTTATCATGTTAATTTCTATCCCACACCTCATTTGAATAGATACTCTATCAAAAATGGCCTACATATTTGGTTGTCAAGAGTGTTTTTATGATCTTCATTGATTATTGATTCTAATTCCTTGAAATATCGAGACAAGGTATCTTTTTAGTCTCTACAAAGGAAAGTGTGACTATGGATGGTAAAAAAAGATAAATAATAGATGGTAGGTTTGATTTTGAAATGGAATGGTAGATGGTAATGGAATGTATAATGGTGGGTAAATAAATGAAGATTAGGACTTTTAGTCACACATAATGTTTCTAATGTTGGATTCAACATAACTTTGGTTATGGTGGGGCTGAAGACTTCTTCTCTTAATAGGACCACCAATTTTTTCTATTATTTGAGCTTGAGAGTAACTACCATCTGATTAGGCTGTAGTAGGAAGTTATTTTAATTTGATCATTGATTTTGTCTTCATCTAATAGTGAATAACTTTTGTGCTCAATTATTGGTGCCTCAATGAGGTTTTCACCAATGAATTTATCTCGATTGTCCCATGGAACCTTTGAGAAGGTTTCACTAAGGAATTTTGACTTTTGAATTTGATTATCTTCTAGCACTTTTAAAAAAAATTCACTAGAAGATGTTGAGTTCTGACTTTGATTGTCCCCTAGTGCCTTTGAAAAAGTTTCACTAGGAGAATGTTCTTCTGCTACATGAATGTGGTATTAGCTTCCTTACTCTTATTTAACTACTATGTTTCCATGTATGTAGTTAAACAAAGTGTTATTCTATCATTCTGAATCAACACTTATCGGAGATGGAATGTTAATGATATGGCTATTTTGGTTGATGGTAATGGCTTGTGGAACAATAATGGAATGGGTATAGGTTGCATAATCCTCATAAAAGATACTAAGATAACTTGTGTCAAAGATGGAGTAATTATCCTCAAAAATTATAGAAGGATCACAAATGTATTCAAATTGACTTGAAAGGCATATGTAACCAATTTTATAATAGCCATAAACATATTTTGTATCAAAATCTAATTCTAACTCAAGGGACTCTGAATCCAATGTTGAGACTAATGTTGATTCAGATTTTGATGTTAAATCTGATGTCAATTCAAGAATAGAACTTAACTCTAACTCTAATTATTCATCTAATGGGTACTTTATTATAATGATGTATTGTTGAATATTTGGTTTTGGACAAGTAATGACCTATGATGGCATATTGTGCTCCATAAAAATTAGTTTATTAAAGTGAGACTCCTCTAGAATGGAAAATAGGTCAAGAGATAACTCCTTAGAGACTGGCTTGTCAATAGGAGGTTCTTGAAAAATAGGCACATGGTCAAGGTAATGATTTACCCAAAGGTGGTTATAATAATTAAGAAGTGACTTGACAAATATTGGCTCATCAGTGTGAGACTCTTTGACAACTAGTATAGGATCAATAGGCAATTTATCATAGGTTGAATTATCACAAATGATTGATTCAATATAAATATCTTGGATTGGTTGGTTCTCTTGGACTTGGTTTCAAATGAGTTGGAAAATACCAATTTTTAACATAGATTTGTCTTTGAAAGATTTGATGGGTTGAGGTTTGGATGGGATTGGTATTGGATGAGGAATGTCTATGATTGGATGATGGTAGGGCCTTGGGGATCATGATTTATCGCATGAGCTAAAGGACAAAGTCTTGATATGGTAATGATAAGGTGGTTTGGATCATGATTAATTGCATAAGCCAAAATACTAGGTCCTAAAATGATTAAGGGGCATTGTGGAGCTTGGTTACTTACACAAGCTAAAAGACTAGGTCTATGAATGGTAATGGTATTCTTTGGATATTTTGGATCTTGATAGCTCATAGAATCCAAATAAGGGTTAGGTTTAGTTGATGATTGGATAATGAAATGGCATCATAGAAATTGATTACTTTCACAAGCCAAAGAATCTAAGTCTTCTTCATAAACTAGATCATCCCAATCTTCAGTTAGATCATAAGTTAGTTCTTGACTTTGTTTTGTGTAATAATTATTGAAAAGAGGGTATAAATTCATATCCCAAACAACATTATTTGTAATTAGGTCTTCAAAATCATCCTCTTCACAAGGCTCTCCATACCAATCAAGGTCTCAATTTAGATCGTAATTTATTTTGTGACTTTGTTCCCATGAATGATTAATATGAGGCGGATAGAAATCTATCTCACAAATCATATTAGCATCATTGGTGTCTTGACTAAAGCCATAAAAGTCATTTTGTGTAGACATTCTATAATAAATTGGATTGTAAGTGATTCCACCATAAGTGTATCTATAAATATTCATGTAAATGATGAAATATCTGAAACAAAAAGGCTTAGAGTTCCACAAAGTCTAAAAAACTATGTCCAAAGGACACATGGTTCAAGCTTGGTTTGACTTTGTCAAAAGGTGGAGCTGTAACTCCAATGTGGTCTGGAAGTAGAGTTGTATCTCCAAAATGATTTGTGATAAGACTTGGCATAAAATAATCTAACATCAAATGTCTAATGTCAAATTTCATATGCATAAAAGGTCAAGTGTTTGAATAAAAATTGACCTATCAAAGGTCTAGGTCAAAGTGTTCCAAACAAGGTCTAAACTAGGAAAGAGAAAAGTTGAGTGACTAAGTCTTTTCTCCAACCACGGAGTCAAAATCTAGGCTAAAAAAAATATGCATATGCTAGGACTTTTAGCCAAATAACATCAAAATATAGACTTGAAAGAAGGCTAATGTGATTTGAATTAATTTAACAAGTTTGGAAATAACTTTGACATAAACTTGCCACATGGAATCAAACATAAACATGATCAATTGGAATAAGGCATAAGATAAAATACTCTTTGAGAAATTTTTTGTTCTCCAAAATAAAATCACAAATAATGATGAGGATAGGCTTTAAACAAACAAACCATCAATAGTTTTTAATTTTGGGTAATCGATTAACTAAAGTTATGTAACCAAAAAGAGAAAGATCTGTGTATCAACCCCACAAATTAAGGCCTAAATATAAATCAATCAATGTTTGGATCCAAAACTAACAAGTATAATTAAAAAATCAACATTTAAAACAAGTAAATTAGATAATATTGGACAACAAAATGACACATGAAAAAGGTTTAAATGGTATACATGACATGGTTTGAAATAGACAGTTTTTTATACATGGTGAAACAAGTGTTGAAACAAGTTGAGTAGCCTAATGACATAAACATGATTGAATAATGTGGTCTATGTTATGCTTCAAAAAATTAAAAAGGATCAAATGGTTTGAACATGATTTGGGGAGTATAACACTACCCTTCACAACTCAAATGCATTTTTTTGACATGGCTTATGAACAAAAAAACAAGTTTTAGTCTCAAAACATACCAAGTAAATAATGACCAAAATACACTAAGTATAATCATCCAAATCCTAACAAGGGTATGGAAAAATGGGGTTAAATAAACTATTAAACTTCAAACATTTTTAGGGGAAGTAGTTGCATAATAACTTTCACATCAAATGATGCAAAAGATAATCACAAAAATTGAGTGATTGTGGCATTGGCTAGTTATAAAAAGGTCTAGTCATTTTTACTCAGTGTAGTGTGATGTCAAAATGCAATTATGTCCCATGTGCAACTCCAAAGGATTCAAATGAAGTCAATTTTTGGGAGATGAAACCCTAGGTCAAAGTATCCTTAAAGAACTTGTGATAGGTGATGAAGTCCTCCTCGCAAGCCAAGATGCATAAAAAATCAAGAAAGCATGAAAGTAGAAAGAATTTAGGGTCATTTTCAAGGTCACCCAAACTTTGAAAAGTTTTTAGGGAGTGTTTTAGATGACTTTCTTTTTAATCCTTAGACTAAGCTATTGGAAATAGGAATGGCACTTTTGATTCCAAGGATTCCCTATAGAAGACAAATAAAAGAGCATACACGCAACATTCTTCTTTTTTCCAAAAAATTATAAATAAACAACTATTGCAAATAATAATTGACAAGTGTGTTCAATTTTAATTCCAAATGAAAAATTTGGTGGTGTTCATTTGAACCCTTTGTCTTAAGATTGTGAACTTTGAAAAAATTCATCAAAAACATCTAAATTCTTTTTTAAACACCAAAAAAAAAGGTTCCTAATTGATTTTTTAAGCATTCAAAGGTGATTTAAACATGTTTTGAAAAAATATCAAGCTTGGCCCTATAGTAAAAAAATTATCATGTCCTTTAGATTTGAATCTCTTTTTGGTTTGAAATAAATAACTTTGGAAAAAAAGGTCTTAGCTCTATGTTTTTGGAAAAACATAGTGACCAACATCAATTATATATAACTGACATCAATTACTTTGGCTAATCAAGATTTAAATAATGTTGGTTTTGCTAACTGACGTTAGTTAAGCTACATAACCGATGTCGGTCTCACTTGTCGACATCAGTTACTATGTAAAACTATGGCAAACAAAAATGGCAAAATAAAGTTAGAAAATCAATTTGCAAGAGTTTCAAGGGTCCAAATAAATATTTTAGAGTTAAAAAATGATCTTCTTTAGGTGTGACATGTGTCTTGTCCCATCAGGTGTGCCATTATGTGATCTAGTAATTTAACTCAAGAGAAGATGGTTAGTATGGTTTTAGTTCCAAAATAAAAACAAAATGAAATAAATACACTAATAACATAACATCTCTAGGCCTAAACACTAGGGAGAGCTTAGTTAACAAAATAAAATGAAAAACACAAATAAAAAGTAAGGAATGAAAACAGAAGAATTCCATCACCTTCCTTGGATGCTCTAAATGCCTTTGTAGTGGTGCCTTTTTTGGCTTGTGCTCATGAAGTCTTCATTGAAGGAGGCTTGTCTATCTCCTCTTAATCTTGCCACTTTTGGCTTGTGGCTTGGCTTGGAATCAATTTGAAATTATAAATTTGCATAATCAAGTCCTTGAATATATTTGACAATAATAACTTTACACCAAAATAGCTTAGAAATGATATTTTTGGCCTCTCTATTTATATATTTTTTCAAATTTCTAGAATCAACCTGAAATGTCCATCTCAAGATTGAGATGTGTGGCTAAGTATTATTCCAATTTTTCAATTAAAATTGATAAATAGGATCATAAATATTTGGAATAAAGGAGCAATTAAGAGGCATAGAGGGCTTTGATGAGGCATGGAAGGCATGAATCCTGATATTTATGGTATTTATGGCCTAGGGATGTCTTCCTAAGAAATAAGGTCACTTGATGATGTAGATATTCAATATTAAAAAAATAATTATTCAACAAGTTTCCATGGAATTATTAATCAGGCATTGATTTGGATTAATTAGCTCTTAAGTATGCTTAATCACTTTGTGCACAAATTACTCAAATTGATTAGAATGCTTTGTTATTGTTCCAAAATTTGACTAGATTAGAATTTTAAGTCCAAGTTAGATGCATTGGAACTATTATCCCATTTAGGATCCTACTAAAAAGAATAACAAAGGCATGTGTCTTGTGTAGAATATTTGATAGGATAGAGCAATCTAGAGCACCTAGGTGTAAAATTGGCATTTTGATTTAGAATGATCTTATTAAAGTTAGCTAGCCCATAAATTGGGCTACCCCATTTAGGAATACCCTAGCCAAAATTGGCATTTTATTATGTCAGTTGCACATCATTTATCATGTTTTAGTATTTTTAGGCCAAATTGTGCATTTTGGGTGGAAATTGTTCAAAATATTGATTGGAGGTTATCGATGGCTAAATTTAGGTGTCTACATATTCTATGCCCTTTGGGAATATTGTACCAATCACTGTACACCTAGAGGATCCACTCCATATTTATTTGTTTATGGTACAGAAGCCATCCTTTCCATTGAGGTTGAGTTTCCATCTCTATGCATCTCTTTTAAGCATGTCCTGGATGATAATAACTATCGAGTAGCTCACCTACAAGAACTAGAATTAATTTATGAGAAATGTATGGATGTAATTAATTATCTCCAAGCCTATTAGAATTGAATTCAAGGCCACTATAATCAATGCATGAAACATAGAGAATTTGAACTTGGTGATCTTGTTTTTAGAGAAAACCAAAAGAATATCATAGCCAAAAATAATCATAAAGGTATGTTCAAACCCAACTAGGTTTGTATTTTCATAATTAAAACAAACTTTGGAATAAGATCATACATTCTTTCCACACCAAATGACCACAAACTTGATGAACTGATTGACATTATCCACCTCAAGTGGTACTACGCTTGAGTAACTTTGTATAATTTCTATAAGGACCATTTCACATTGTATCATTTTATCACTCTTCTTTCTACTATATCATTTTATCATCCTATCACTTTTTCATATCACCTATTCATTCTTCCATACCTTCTCTATCAATTGAGTTCATATTTCCCTCCCTACTTGGCCTTGTGGCCTTGGTTCCATTCCATTTCATCCCATCACTACTTTAAACAAGAGGATTTACATTTTGTTTCAGTAGTTATTTCACACATTCTATACAGAGGTAGTATTTTGGAGTAGTAAGATAGACATTTGGGAATTGCATCCTTCATTTCTTGTTTCATTCTTTCTCATTGTATTGATCTTGATTATAACCACGTATGGGAGAATTAGTCTCAGTGACCTATGTAATTCTATCCTAATTATAACCACCTATAGGAAAACTAGGGTAAATGCTTGTTTATCATTAATTGACATACCAACTAGCCATTCTCTATGTTGTACTATGATTTTATACCAACTATGCTTGTTTTGTTTGAATTGATTACTAAAATAATTAAATTCCTCTATTGTAAGGAAAAATTATAGTGACTTGAGGTCCTAATTTGGGACTATGTAAACAGTGCTTGATACTTGTTGAGGTTAGCTTAGTCACCCTTTCCAACATCCTCTCACTATTTTACAAGCAACCTAAGACATACTCTCACCATTTTATTAGAAAACTAAGCCATTCTCTCAACATTTTGTGATCAATCTAAGCCATGCTCTTACCATTTTATGAGAAACCTAAGCAATGTTCTCACCATTTTGTGACCTTGAACCATTTAGTGTCTTTTAATTCTTGATCAAGTTGAGATACTCCAAAAATTCCAAAAATATTTGTAAAATCATTTAGAAAAAACCAAGAACATTGACCACTTCTTTGCCTTAAGGATTTTGGGAACCCTTACTAAGTTACAAACACAATCACTTGTCACTTAGTTTTCCCATCCTTTTTGGCCTTTTTTTTCATGCACTTGCCATTTTACAAGACCATTACCATTATTATATCTCATTCATCATGTTTTTTCATTAGTTATCATTTTCTTCCCATTTCCTAGGAGAACTACATTCAACATAAAATTTTTGTTGGATATTATATCCATATAACTACGTAGGTAGTTTCTACTTGCCTAGTGGATATGGAAACATCTCGACCACCCCCTTCCTTTTCTTCTATTCCCCCCTCATGTTTATTTTATAAGTTATCAACTATTTTCTAGGGTAAATGTTTTTCATTTTGTTTCTACTAACATTAAAACTAACTATTATTTATTTCTTTACTTACTTTATAATTTGTGTTCTTATTTGTTTGCTTTTAGTACTATTGCCTTGATGCATTTTATGTGCATTCATTGGGTGATTCATTATGCATTTATACCTAAATCCATCCATATTCATATTTTTACATTTTTATCATGGTTTTTATCATTAGTGCATTATTTTCTATTGAGTATTAGACCTTGGGAGTCAGTCCCTATGCATATTTTATCCTAGTCCTAATGGTGTTTTATCATGATGCTTACCATCAAGTGTTATAATAAAATCTAACTTCCAAAAGTATACTTATCAAGAGTGATATCAATGTCTCCTTGGCATTAGCATCCCAATCATATCCCAAATAGAGTAATTAACCATGAAATAATTTCAACCTTTGATAATTTGGATGAGAATTTCTCTACTACTTGGTTGTTCTTATTCATCATTACCCTCTGTGTTAAGTCACCATCATCATCAACTAATCAATCATGTTTGTCATAATCAGGGCCCAATGATTATAATCACCTATGGGTGAATCATTGTAAACTATTCCAAATACATTTCTAAATGATTATAACCACCTTTGGGAAAATCATTGTATTATCAACAAATTTACTTTTTTTTTCCAAACAAAGGCATGTTGTTATCTTGTTTGTCTATATTAACTATGGTAGCTTCATCTTCTCAATTATTATAACTACCTTTGGGAAAATCATTGTGTTATCATACCATGTTACCACTATTGGGTTATAATGCTTATAATTGCCTTTGGGCAAACCATTGTATACCATCCCACTTGCATTCTCAGTCACTTTGGACTACTTTTTAAAACTCATTGTTTTTTCTCCCTGTCATGTTCCTTTTTTTAATTCCTTCATTTTGCTTCTTTATTTTTGAGGGATTTTTTTCTGACCTACTTGTGCCAACCATTCCTTCAAAGGGGTGTCATATAGTTCATCAATTACCATTGCAGTTGTAAGCACATAGGACCTTTTCATTATTTGATAAGATGCTACTATTATTATAAATTATAATTCCTTCCCAAATAATGGTAAATTATAGACACCTAAAACTAGCCATCAATAAACTCTAATCAAATTTTTGGCCAATTTCTACCAAAGTGCACAATTTTGCCTAAAAACACTAAAAAACATTAAATGAGTTTAAATTGATATATTCGAGTGCTAATTTTGGCTAGGGTATCATTAAATATGGTAATTCAATTTATGAGACAACTAACTTTGATCAAATCATTTCGAGTCAAAATGGCATTTTCACACCTGGGTGCTTTGGATTGCTCTTTTCTACCAAATTGTTACACAAGATATGTGCCTTTGTTATTTTATGTCAAAAAAATCATAAATGGGATAATGAATCCAACACATTTGACATTGCATCCTAATTCTAATTTAGTCAAATTTTGAACCAATAACGAGACATTTTGACCAATTTGATTAATTTGTGCACCAAAGGGCCAAAATTTACACCAAAGTGACTAATCATACTTAAATATAATTAATTAAAATAATGAGCCTAATTAATAATTCCACGGATATTTTTGAATATTTGTTTTTGGAAATGAATATTGAATATCTACATCATCAAATGACATTATTTCTTGGGAAAGCATCCCTAGGCCATAAATGCATAAAGTAACAGGATTAAGCCACCCCATGCCTCATTAAGACCCTCCATATCTCTTAAATGCTCCTCTATTCCAGATATTTATGGGGGATATTTATAAATTTAATTACATAATTGGATTAATTCATGGCCACACATCTCAATCTTAAGATGGGTAGTCATGGTTGATCCTGAACCATTTTAAAAATATATAAATAAAAGAACCATGATCATGAATTTTAAGCTTATATAATGCAAATTTATAATTCATACATAATTCCAAAACCCATTAAAAATAGTGTTATAATTCTAAATTGTTGAACCAATCCAAGCCAAAGCTAAAGGTTCCAAGAGGAGATAAAGGTAGCCACACTCCATTGAAGAAGATTTCTTGAAGCACAATCTGAGCAAGCCAAAGAAGGAGATTTTTGGAGTATGATTTGGTGATAAATTTGTGTTTTGTGTTCATATTTATAATTTATCTAAATTTTTAGTTGTGTTCTCAAATGTTTTTTTCTCAATTATCTCCCCCTAGTGACTAGGCCTAGAGATGCTATGATAGTTAGTGTGTTTCTTTCATTTTGATTTCATTTTGGAACTAACAAAATACTAACCACCTCTCTTGAGTCAAATTTATAGTATAAAAATCTATGAAACATGAGATTCTTTAGAGGCTATTAATGCACACTTTTAGACAATCAAGTTTAGAAATCAAAAGATAAAGTACTTGCATAAACAATAGAAGATACTAAAATGTAATACAAGAAGATAGATTTGACTAATTATAAAAATAAATAGTTTGATATTAATGATAAATAGATTGGGTATAGAATAAAAAATAGGGCAGGGTCCTATGATCAGGCATAGGGGTAGAAAGTTGGATTTTATTAAGGTATGTTGGGTAATAATAACTTTTTTATTTATCACACAGTGACCATCAGTGGTTGGTGTGATTATCAATAGTTAGGGTGACAATTGGTGGTTTGGATAGACTATTGGTGGTTAAGGTGACCATCAATGGTTTTTGGGTTCTAGTTTGGTTCAAGATAATCAATTGATGAGGTTGTATAATGGGAATCTAGAAATAAAGTAACGAATTTCTAAAAATATATACTTATCTTGCTAGTTTTTGATCTAAAGAAAAGTTGAGGGATATATTGGTAAAGCTAAAAGTAATATTTATAGAGTAATGATACTTAATTATTGGTCGATAGATGATAACACTTCAAATTTCTATCATACTAATTAGTTCATTGGTTCACTAGATGAGTGACCTACCAAAAAAATTATAATACAAGAATCTCTTGATCATTTTTGGATTCCTTTTCACCTCCTTCTCATCTCTTCTATAGGAAAATGAGAGAGGTGGAAGTATAGGTTTAATAAGAGGTTTAACTTTTTATTTAAATTTAGTTTTAACATTCATTGATCTATGAGTAGATCAGGTAAGCTAATTATAAAAAATAAAGTTGTAGTTGAAGTGAGTGTTTAATGTTTAGGCAGTGGAAACCTAGTCATCAATGGTCAAGCCTAACCATTGATAGTTAGGGTGACCATCAGTAGTATAGGGTCAAAGGTAAAGTTTGGTCAAGGTGGGTTAGCTAGTTAGCTAGTCAGCTAACCAGACTCAAGTTTATGATTGAAGGGTTGTGAGATGGTCCCTAGGGGGTCCTGAGGTGGTTTAGGGGTCATCTCAACATATACAACTATTATGTGTAGTTTTATAGTGTCTAAAATTTACATAAACATGGATAATTATTTTTTTCACTTGGTTATACAAACCTTTATCTCTTTAGTCATTCCTTTGTTACCATGTGATTAGTTAGCAAACAATTCATCTCATTACAGTCTCCTTTGATTGGTTCACTTTAGATCTCCCTTTATCCCCATTTATTCCATTTTTCAAACTAATTATACACATGTCTGAGACTTGAGAAAACATTTTGGTTCATAGTTAAGTCTAAGCATTATGGTCAGTCTTATCTTTGGATACTTAGATTCCTTTAGCCAAATCCTAAAGCTCATTTGTGTGTATCACTCTATCTCTCATGATTGGTCATTCCAAGTCCATATGGAGGAGGAATATTAAAATCCATAAAAATATATATTCAAATACCAAATCATTTAACAAAAGTCAATAATATAAAAGGCAACATTTAGAATTCTTAGAAATTAAATCACACTAAAAGATGTGATTATAAGCATATCTCTTTTATCTAATAAAATATCAAACTCCATATTTGGCCTCATGATAGATCCAAGGTCCATTAGGGTGTGATAGGCTAGTAGATTAGAAAATCATAATTAAAAAATATTTTAGTGTTGCCTACTTTCTCATGAAAGTACCTAGTCTTTGTAGTATATCAATGGGTCTATAAGGGGTCCTAAGGAATAGGGAGCATGTTGTGGGAATGTAGGTCCATTTTAATTTTATTTTTCAAAATCTTCACCATGATTTTATCTTAATACCACACTTATTTTCCTATATATATTTGTACCCATAGCGAATAGGTATCCTCTATATATTGATGGTCACTAGTCACTTAGTATCTTCTCATGTCCTTAGTGTGCCACATGTCTCCTAAGGTATTCTCATAATATACCTATGTTATGCTTATTAAACTTAATTTTTCACTCCCTAAAACCCTAATATTTCCACTTGATAAATATTTCTTTGTTCACTAATCACTCCTCTAGGGATTCCATTTATGATTTCCAATATAAGGCCATGGATATGACCTAACCTTCCTCACAAATTACCAAAATGTTCCACATTACCATTCAAAACATCCCCTTTTACCATATTTTCACATTAATTCCACCTCATTTATTTTACCTTTGTGAATTAAAATGTAATACCATGGATAGGACCTAACCTTCCTCACAAAATTTTCCAATAATCCAAGTAACAACAAAATTACATGTGTCAAATATGAGATAAGATGTGATTGATTATGAGTTACACATCATTGACATGATTCCCATATTTATTTAGTTATTTAATGATTACTTTATTAATCTTTCACTTTTATCTTCTTATTTTCTAATTGTTTGTAAAAATTCAACCATTTTTCTTAAGTTTTTCATACTTCCCAACTTGAATTAGTGTGATTAATTTAAGACCATTCTAACAATTTTGTTTTTATTTTATACTTCCAATGTGATTTAGTATGGTTGATTAACTTAATTTATTTTTTATATCATTTTTATTTAGCATGATCTCCATTTTATTACATTATTTTCATACCTCTCCACGTGATTTAGTGAGATTTTACATGTTTTAATTTGATGTCGATCTTTTTTATGGTTTAAAAATAAATTTTTGCCCCCTTGTTTACCACTCTTTGGCTTCTTATACTTAGTCATCTTTTGATATTACACATTTATAATCATGATATAGTGTGTAGCATATTTATCTTTGATTAATTATACTTTACAAGTCCTTTTCACCTTTTTATTTTTAACCATGCATTTTTCCTACATAATGCTAGAAATGAAAACACCACACATATATTTCTTATAGCTTATACAACCAAAAAAAATTCTATAGAAAAATATATCTATGCATCCACAACCACAACCACAACCACAATATAATACATAAAATCAACATCTAACTATCAAAATAAAATATTTATACATACATACATACATACTTCGCTCTAGCTCTAAGGATGGTCTCTACCATGTCTATCTCATAGCCTAACCATGCTGCCCATATATGACTTGGACTATCTTATCTAAATAGTGTTCTATAAAGAGGATACTTGAGATATTAAGCCTACTCCTTGTCCTTGTAGGTTGGCCACCTGGGCCTATACCTATCCTAGTTGAATAATGGTATCTAAATACATGGATCTCTCCTAAATAAAGGCCTACCATGCTTGTAACTCTCCAACTCCCACCCCTAATAGTGGTTTTATCCCATTTATGCATGTTTGTACCTATATTGTGGCATCCCCTACTAGTTTGAACCAGATCACCTAAGTTAGTGGAGATGGTATCATGGGATCATATAATGTGGTAGGGTCATATGGTGCCAACACCCCATCCTAAATATCATGGTGTGCTCCCATCACCAAGGATCCCCATATGACCTCCTCTTTTTTTGTAGGATCTAAAAAATTAAAACTAGATAGATATTAGATCACATATACATCTCAAAACCTATCAATATATCTATATAATTATTATTCTATATCAAAGACTTAAAATTACAACCATTTATTACCTATCCTAGTGTTACCAATCACCATCTCCCTATCTACTCATCTACCAAGAACTATATCTCCATTGGATCATCCCCTGAGTAACTCATCTATGAGATGCCTCCTAATCAAATCAAACCTTGGGGTCACCACCCATGCACATCTCAAGACTTACCTCAGTGGAGCCTCTATAGATTGGCTCTACCATGGGTTGACTAATGGGTCATCCTAAATGACCACCCTATGTACTCTCTCTCATTGCTAGTATATCTATCGATGGTGTGACTAAGGTGGTCATCACTCCTGATGATATGGTATTAGCTATGGTACATGTAGAACCCCTCTATCCATATTCATGACCTCTCTAGATATTAGCTATTATATTCAACTAGTCTATTTTCTCACATGTTGTGATTTGATCTCCTATCTCTCAATTGACACTTCTCCTCCTCCTCTCACCATCAACTCTTTCAAATGTTGAGCCCAAAATGTAGACACCACTATAGTAGCCATAAAGTAAGGGAGTTTGAACTATCTTGGTAAGTATTGCATTGGTTATAGCTCTACCCACTAGGTGTAGTGGCTTGTGATCTACATCCATGCTAATCTTGGTGTGATAATCACCCAACTTGGCCAAATAGTCATAATGTGTGTATAAGACTACCACATGATATATCCTCATATGACCATCTATAGTGTTGACATGTGTGGCATGACCCATACCACTTAATCCTATCTCCATCTCAAAACTTGAGGTAACTAATCATTGACCACATGGTGTAACCCAAATAAATAATACATCAAGAACCTATCATATATCTAGGCACTCAGTAATACCACTATCCCAAGCATATTTTACCCTATGAACAACATCCCATACATATCTTTCATGAGCTAGACCTAAATGATAGAACTTAAGCCGTAAAGCACCCCCTGATCTAATATAGACTGACATAAGGCTATTGCATACATTAATACCTTATAATCTAGCTTATGACACAACAATCATGCTATCACAAGCCCCACCATATCTTTATATATCTATAATCTATGTGATATACACATAAAATAGACTCACCCTCAGTGTTGGGTAAATCTTATTTGATCACATCAACCATCGGGCTAATGCTCACCTATCATCTTGATCATCTGGTATCCTTGTGATCACTGGTGTCTCTTGATAGGAATTCCAAACAATTCATAGACATTCTCTAAAATTATAACAATGTCTATGGTATCCCCATCCATAATCCATCAAAATATGTTGGTTAAATGTTCCTAGGCTCTCACGAACATAACCACTAGATCATTACTTAGTGGGACCCATCACATCTCCATGATGCCTCCCAAGCCTAGTGAAACCAATATAGCTATGTCTACATCTATAAAATTTTATAATAGAATTGGTAGCCGTGACATGTCTACCAATTGCCAAAATTTTTGACACCCCTACAACAATCAAACAACAAAAGATGTATTAGAAATCAATGTCACTCATAATCAAAATACATTCTTTTCAAATCCAAAAAAATTAATTTTTTCCTTAATGTATTCATTTCTTACCAATTTGACCTATTTTTAGATTAATTGGCCTTTCATTACTAGATTGGCCACCTTGTGCCTTTAATGTACTACATCAACCATTTTCCTTCATTTGAGTACTATATCATATACTTAGTTACTAAGTCAACCCTATAGTAATAAGTCAACCACTTGGAGTTAAAACAACTAATTCAGCCTTCCTTTTTTCCCTTGTAGTACTAAGTTGGCCTTTTGACTTAACAAACTAAGCTGGCTATGATGTACTATATCAACCTTTTCTCCAACCAACTAAGTCGACCAAAACCTACTAGGTCAACCCTTTCAAAAGTTTATTTTTTACCTACTAGGTTGATTTGGTCAACCTTTTTATTTCAATATGATAACTCTTTGACCCATTTTAATAAATTCTTAAGGTATTTATTAATCTAACCCCTTTTAACCCAGTTCCCCATTTGACCCCTAGTGTCCCTGAAAACTTTCCTAGGGTTCATTCTAGTATCTATATTTAGTCTAATTAACAATTTTATATAAAACACTCAATTTTAAATAAAATAATAAAAAAATTAAAAAAATAGTTTCTTACCTATATTGAACTTGTTGTAGCCACTATGCATCCTCCTTATCTCAGTTGTCATCTTCTCACCATCTTAGCTCTCTTGGATTTTACTAGGTTTCTTAAAGCTTGATTTTTCTCTCAAAATAGACAAACAATATCAAATTAATTCCCTTTTACCCTATTTATATTTACTATTCAAAATTATTTACCCTTCAAATATTTGTAGTTAGATTTTTTATTTTGATCATATCTTTGCGTAGCCTAAATTTTAGATTCAACTCCTAATACTAATTTTGGTAATAAAAACTTAAAATCTAAGAAAACAAGTAGGAGGGAATAAAAGAGATAATAATCTCAATAAAAACACTCTTAGCATCATTTTACATCTTTATGGCTCCTCTTTACTATTTTCCAATGGATGTTTGATGCAAAATTTGAAGATTGTTAGATTGTTTGCTTGATATTGATAATGGCTTCCAATGGATGATTTGGTTTGATAGTGATTATGGATAGATGCAAAGAGGATGATAATGGTAGAAACATATAAAATTGATCGAAAGTAGGATTCAAAATGTTTAGTTAATTTGAGGGAGGGAGTGAGCTTGGTTATATAGGAATGGAGGGATAAATCAATGGCTCAAATTCAAATTTGAGCCATTGAGATCAATGGCTAGGGATTTTTCATAGAATTTTTAATTCCATGTAGAACTCTAGAATAGATAATCTTAGATAAAAAGGGGGATAAAAAGGATAAGATTTATAGAATTCAATTCTATAAATATCATATTAGGGTTTAGGTGTTTCGGAGAAGTTAAAATAGGGTGGTAGTTAGGTAAGTATATTATTTTGTATTTTTAAATTGGCAAGTGGCTTAGGGAGTAGGTTAGTGGGTAAATAGGATTTTTTAGGGGTTTAATGAAGGGATTAATTTATTTTGGGATGGGATAAGGTTTTTAAGATGTAATAATGGGATATTAGTTAAATTAGCTATGAAATGTAGTTATATGTTAAATTAGTAGAAATTAGTGAAATTGATAAGATTAGTGGGAGAGGAGGTTTTATTGCATATATTTTACCCCTATTTGAAAGGTAATTGTGAGTAGAGCAAGGTGAACGGAATAATGGATTTCAAGGAAGAACCATAATGTTAGACAATGCCATAATTTAGTAGGATATGATGCCCCCTCGAAGGAACATGTATGGAGAACCGACCTTGATGGTCACTCAGACAAAAATACTAGGGTGGGATAAGACTAGGATGATAATATGAGGTTGGGATGCCCCAATACATAGCTACATTTGAGGATGACCAAAGTATGAAGGGGATAAAATATCATAGTTTTGATGGGTTCTAGACAAATGATCATTATCTATAAAAATGATGTGATTGATAGGATGATATTGATTTAGATGAGATGGGTTCAATCCAGTGATAAATCTCATAGCAAGAACACATGTTAGGGAGTGATTTAAAAATTATAATATAGATAACAATGTTTTATTGATGATAAGGAACTAATTTACATGAGATCTAAAGCTTATATGAACATGTGATTGTCAAGTGACTAGTTTAGGGACAGGATGATGATGAAGGATGATTGGTGGTTGAGCTATCCCTAGACACAAAAGTGAGCCTAGTGCTCCCTATATAGTCCTAAAAACCTCAAGATAATGTTGTTATTATGGGATATTATGATTGGACCATAGGGAGATGGAAAATCCATGCCTTTAATGATGTTAGAAATGGAATAATTATGGTAATTGGATAATTTGACAGTTTTGGATGTAGGGTTTGTTAGTGATGTATGGGGGAATGAAAGAGAGGGGAGGTCAAATAGGAAAAAAAATTAAAAATAGGTTCATTTGTGTATTTTATCTTTTTTTTTAAGTTTGAGGTCTGAGTTAAAAATATGAACCAACTTCCCCAAGCTTCTTATCACAGTGAACAAGTACGAGGGTTTTAGAGGGTGATAGAAGCTAGACCAACGATGAATGATAACCCTTATCTATATGATTTGGTAATTTTTTTTCAATTTTAATTATATTTTTAGGATTTATGAAAGAAAAAATGTCAACCAAGTCACCATGATTGATGGCTATGCCCTCAGTCATGATATTTCCATCAAGACTTGTGACATTATAAAGAGACTTGTAGTATTACAATACTATGAGTCTAGAGTAGTGTCATTATAATATCATGACTATAGAGTCATAATATTAAAATACCATGACTATAGAGTCATGATTTTGCAATATCATGATTTAATGATTCATAGTTTTGCCTGATCATAAGGTTAAACAAAATTTTAAGTTGTGATTGGCAACTTTGTCAAAGACATGATTGGGGGCATAGTTATGAATTATGGTTTTTTCAAGATTAATAAAAAGGGGTAAGGATGAGTCAAATTATTGGGAGGGTTAGTTATATAATTAGAATGGTTAGTTAGCTAGGTTAAAGGATGTAGTGAATTAGTTAGGTGGATTAGGTAGGATAGAGGAGGTGATTAGATAGTTAGTATGGTAAGGTTCTGGTTAAGTTTATAGGTTGGTTAGATAATGCTATCAGGATGGGGATTAGGTGAAGGGGTGATAAATGTAGGGTAGTGCAGTTAAGGGGGATTATAGAATTTAATTGGATAGTTATTGTATAGGGAAGAGTGTTTAATTAATTAGAGGTGATATGATGTAGGAGGTGATTGTTAGCGGTAATAAGGGTGAGGAAGGGAAAATTAGGATAGGTACATGTTGGGAGTCTATAAGATTGGATTAGGGACATGTTAAAATAGGAATAGGGGAAGTTCATATGAGAGCCAATAAGATTGATTGGGTTTTTAATGGGGATTATGATAGTTTATTTGATTTACGATAGGAGATGTGATTTATGATAGATATGTAGTGATAGGTTGATGATGACTGGTACAGGAGAATCTGGGAGTGGTGGTGTCCCAATCATATCATTATATAGTGCTTTATGAGATGCATTTACTAATAGAGTTTGAGTTTAGAGTTTTAGAGATGGTAGGATTACATGATGTGGTGATTATGCCTATGATTTAGATAGACCATGCATTTATTACCATACTCATAGAGAATTGGCATTCAGAGACCCACGCATTCCACTTCATGATGGGGAAGATGAGTGTGACACTTGAGGATGTCTATAAGATATTTCCCTTACCAATGTGAGGTGACAAGATATATTAGAGGTTGAACACACTATCCATACACTTCAGAGATTGGATGGAGGTCTGCAAATAGGTGTGCATGATAGGCATATAGATATTGATAAGTGCCTACATTAGGGTACAATTGATCAATTGAGACTAGTTTTGATGTCTCTCATCACTGGCATACTACTACTATACAAAAGTGGCTAGTGGTTCCATCTAAGCGTATGAGACATTATGTCTAATAGGGTTTAGGAATTTAGAGTGTTTGCTTAGGGGCTCATGGTATTATAACACTGATATAGAGAACTATACCTGGGAGTGTGTAAAAGAGCTACCATCTTGGGTCCATCCATGGTTTTACATATGTGGAATTTGGAGCATATTTCCATTTAGTGACCATTTAAGACTTTATCATCTTGGTAGATTGACCAAATGATGATCTTTGGTTGTTATATTCTAATAGGATTATAGTGGGGTCACATGTTGGAGATGAGGTTCTATTTTATGCATTTGATAGATCATACCTGAAGCACATCACTTAGATGTACTATTAGGGCTTATAGTTTGGCTAAGATGATAAGGTTGTAATAACCTAATACACATTGATGGAGTGTTATATGAAATGTAAAGAGACTTGGTGATAAAGCATTATAGGATAGATAGTGTACAACATTAGTTTGGATTTATTCAAGGTGTACCAAGAGAGGAGTATTTATTTGCGTGAAATGAGAGGGAGAGACCTTAGTGGGGTAGGCTAGTAGATAGAACCAAGGCTCATATAAATTATGAGGGTATTTCCCTAGTGCTTTGGGATTGACATACTCCAATCCTTGATCTAAGTATTATTGCATCATACATGGCCTAGTGGATTTTGAGGATCCCACTAATATTGACTCATCTAAGGGTGGTGGTTTGGCATGGGGTGGTGAGGAGAGTGTTATATCATAGGCTAGGATATAGATATGGATGAGATAGGTACATATATAAAATGGCTAAGATGGACATGATACCATGGATGTAGATATAGGGGATGTCAATTAGACAATGGTAGTAGAATAGGTGGGGCCTCAAGTTTAGGCCCAGGTATAGGTTGGTCTACAAGTGAAGCCATAAGTATAGACATATGTGGGTGGTAGTGGTGTTGGAGATGGTGCACGGCTTTCTCAACATCCCTTGTTAGAGAGTGCGCAATATTTTTTGGCTTGATTATAAATAAATATCTAGTCTCACTTATCAGAGATTATTGGGATTACTCAAAATAGACCAAATACACACTCAACTATAGACCATTATAACATAGAGAGATTAGAATCTAGCCTAGGCCTAGGCATAGATGACTGGGTTATAAGGATAGGTATCAGCTTTACAATCTTAAATAGTTTAGAGAAATAAATAACTTACCTAATCTCAGGCCTAAATTATAGGACTATGGGTATGACTTACTATAGCATAGGCATAGATAGATACCTTACAGAATTAGATCTAGATCAGGGATGCTTAGGTTATAGGTTTTAGGGCCAAATTGTACAAATGTAAGAATAGATTCACACCTTGATAGGAGAGGTGTAGATGGTTAAGAGGGCCCAAGAAGAGGTTGATCTAGTGATGGATGGGTGTGGGATGGTAGATGTGATGCACAATCTTGTGAGATTAACTCTTAAGGCATAATCTTATAGGATGTTGTATGAGGAAGTAGTGCTGATTGAGTAGAGTTCACCTTATTTTTGAGCCAGCTCATCACAGTCAGTGCATCAACCCTTTAGGGGATGAACAGGACCACCAGGTCCACCAAGACCATAGTATTGAGACTTTTATATATAGGGGATTTTGTATTGTTATCTATTTTTTCCCTCATGGGATCATGTATTATATTTATTTTTTGACATGGACTCCATGTGGACTATTGATATATATATATATATATATATATATATATATATAATGATATGTTTAGATGATGTGTTGTCTATATTTATGCATGGACATGTTATATATTGATGTGATTTATGGACATGATATTTGGGATTATATTATTATATGTGTTATATTGTCATTTTTGTTTATGTATCTTATTAGATGGATGTCATAAATACATAATTTAGTTATTTACAATACTTTTTTATTTATGATGTGATGAGATACATATGATGGAATATGATGGATTTTAATTTTTAGATGAGGTGATGTGTATTATTATGATGCAACTAAATTGATATGATTGACATGTTATTTTATTATATGATGTGATTAGATTAGATTCCTTGATTTGATGTGTTACATTGATCATTATTATGATGGATACATGATTTAGTATTTTCATGATGGATTTATTTGTGTTGTGATGAGATGTATAGTGACTAGATATATCATGTTAGATGTGATGTTAGATGTTAGATGTATGGTATTAAAGTTAGGTGTTATACATATGTTATATTTTATGATATTAGAGGAAACAATGTGATGGATGTATATACTTATGAGTTTGTGACATGGATTTATGTATGATGATGAGATTGATGTATTGATGATGTACACAACTTATATAGATGAAAAGTGATAATGAGAAAAAAAATTATTTAATCCCCTTTAACTGAATATATCTAATGATGTAACTTGTGTAGAAATCCTCCTACACCATATAGGTAGATGAATGATGAGTGGGGGGTTTAATTTGGTTTTTCAATATGATGGTGATAGGTTGGATGGGATAGAAATAGGCTTAATAGGATAAGTGATAGTATTAAGGGGAAGGTGATGGGTAGAGGGTGATTTTGAAAGCCATTAAAATGTTTGAAATCCATTTTAATATTGCACTGGTTAAATAAATATGCATCGTATGACATGAACAAGTCATAGACACTTTAAGTATTCAATGCGTATGGGAACTCTGTTGAAAAGTGGTCTTACTTGAAATGAATTTGGGGACCACTTAGAGCATCCTTGTTCTCAAAAAAGGTTACCAAAAATAAAATTTATTCTATATAATTCAATTAATATGTACATGATTAATGAAACAACCATAGACATTCAAACAAACACATAATCACACAAAACAATCATAAGAGAACACAGACTAAAAACTAAAAACACTAACAAGGATGGATAATGATGTGATTAGAAAATGATTATGAACAATGGTCTTAGTGAGGATTTAGGGGATATATACAAGGGGGAATGTGGTGCCCAAAATTAATATGTGTGGAACAAGTTTCCAACCTTTTCCAAAAATTGACCATGTATGTGGGTTAGGATGACCCCTCAATATTTGGTATCATAATGTATGTAAAAGACTAGAATAGAAAGCCTATTTTTGACCCTTCCATAATGAGGATATTAGTGGTAAGTTGTGAACCATAGTCTTGTGAAAAAAAGAGACAAAATGGGATGAGATTCATCCTGAGGCTAAAAGGATACATGCTTGTCAAAGAGGATTTTATGGGGTGATAGGATAAGGGATAGTGATAATGATGGGATGGGACTTGGAGACATAGAAATGATAACTATGGATGAGAGATTCCAAAGAAATTCCATACCAAGCATCCTCATTACTCAAAAAATAATGCCTTCTACCTTATGATAGAATATTTATCTCATATTATTGTATAAGAACTTGTGATGGATACTCATTGTTACGACTAGGGTCAAGAATGGTTTATTTTAACATGACGTGGAAACCAATTTTCATCATGGTACTTGTCTAAGGTGATAGAGACTTGGTTTTCACCATTGGAAATATTTTTTATTGGACTATTAGGTAAAGGTGATGGTGTGATGGTGTGATGGAGATGAAAAGGGTATGCTCCCAAGAGTGGGGACTCATATACAAATGTGAAGTGGAGCTTTTCAAGTGTAGAAATGCTTTAGATACATGATATTCATCAGATCATCAAGTTATTCACCATAAAACATGGATAATTTATAGGCTCCATATCTAAACTTGGATATGATGATATATGAATCCAACCAATTAGCTTCAAACTTCCCCTTATTGTCCCTATCAGCATTAGTATTTTTTTATTCTCCTTTAGGACTAGGTAACTGACCTTGAATTCTCAATACTAGATCTTTTTTTGATATTGGCATTTTAGTCTATTTTTATAAGCTCATAAATGATCTAGGGTCTTTTGACATTTCTCATTAAGAATATCAATTCTTGTAGTCTTTCTTGACTACAATTGTGATCAGTGATAATTCCTCTTAATGAGATTTGAAGGGAGGGTAGCTATACTTCCACTTGAAATATTGATTCTATCCCATATACCAAGGCATATAGAGTGGTTCCAATAGGTGTGAGGATGATTATATGATAAAACCAAAGTGATGGATATAATTTTAGGTGCTAATTCATACCTGCTTGATTGATTGCTTAAGGTTTTTACTAACGGTCTTATTTATCACCTCAACTTGTCCATTCCCTTCGGGGTAATAAGGAGAGGAGAAATGTTGTTTGATGTGATACCACTGACATAAGGTCTCAACTTATTTATTTTTAAATGGTTTGTCATTATCATAAATGATGCTCATAGGGATGATGAAGAAATAAATGATATGACTGATAATAAATTTAGAGATTTGGAGTCTTGTAGTATAAGTGAGTGGCATTACATCTAACCATTTGGTGAAGTACTCCATTGTTGTGATAATAAACTTGTGATCATCAAAGGATGTAGGATTTATCTTTCCAATCAAATTGAGTCTCCATATGGAAAATGGAAATGGACTCATGATGGGATGTAAATCCAATTGAGGTACATGAATAATATTCCCATGCTTTTGATATGTGACACATGTCCTCATGTACTAAAATGAGTCTTGTTTCATGGTTTTCCAATAATATCTAGTCCATATTAGTTTCCTGGCTAGGGCCATTCCATTGATGTGATCACCATAAATACCATTATGAACCTCTTTGATCATGTGAGAGGATTCTTATAAGGTTAGGCATCTCAATAAAGTCCCATAATAGCCTCTACAATAGATCATGCTACTAAATATTATGTAACAAGAAGTGTGATGGATGAAGGCTTTTTGTTAAGTGGTAGGATGTTATCATGGAGGTACCTATAGATGTCATGGTACCAAGGAAGACTGGAATCAAGAATTATGAAAATTTGGTAAGGATCCATAGTCTGATATGTTGGGAAAATTAGATGTTTAATTAGAAAATTACCTTCTAAAAAATCTTTAGGGAGGTCAATAAGAGAGCCAATGAGGGCCATTGAATTAGCTACTTTGTTACTCCCTCAAGGTACTTGCTCAAATGTGATAGTTTAAATTTTTTATTTTAATTGGTTAACTAATTGCTTATAAAGGAGTAAGTTGTCATACTTGGTTTAGAATGCATCATTAACCTATTTGATTATTAAGTATGAGTCACCAACTACTTGTAAGTGTTGGATATTCCATTGGATGGTGAGATGAAGGCCAACTATTAGGGCCTTGTACTCAGAAATATTATTGGTGCATGGGAAGGCTAGGTATAAGGATTTGGGAATAATGTCACCCTTGTTAGGATCTACTGCCCACTAAGGGCACACATGATTACCTTTTTATTAGTAACTAAACACAGAATTTAACTAGAATGATAAGTAACTAGAAATATGAAACAACACAGAATATGAGAGAAAATACCCTATTGTATTAATACTTATCTAGAAGAAAATACAATAAAGAAGATGCCACACTTCTTCTTCCCACACCTCTAGAGCTCCCACACTTCTAGGGCTCACCATTAATTCTCCTTCAATAGTTCACTCTCTCAATTACGGTCATAACAATCAACTCAAACACAGAGTTGTTCACCTCCACCAGTCAGTAACAACACTACTTTTACACCATGTACACAACCATACTCCAAGTGGATCTCCTTGCTCTTGCAACAACCTAAAAATCAGCAGACCTTACATACCATGTAGATATCTCTACACCCTGAAGAACCCTTGTCCTTGCCTCACCAAGTCCTTATGATTCTTCAACCAGTACCTCGGTGGATCTTCTACCAGAACTTGCACAACTTGTAACTCTCCCTGATCATACACACTCAGCACCCTTTTAGAACTAAGAGGAGATACTCTTGCTCTCTCTACAAGCACAATGGATTTCTAGCACTCTTGCTCTCTCTCTTTTGAAGGAGCTAATCTTTGCTCTCTCACTCTAGTACAAATTTTACGATACAGCCCATGAGTATATTATATAGATCTCATGCAAACAATAATTAGACTTTCTTAATTACAATAATTAGAAACATAGGTCCAAGACTAAAATAAGTCTTTACATGCAAACTGATTATCCAAAGATAGACTAGTTCTCAAGCTGCATGTAAATGCATGCACACACAGGTTGCCGATGTTAGCTCCTTCCTGACCGATGTCGGCTGACTCATAATTGACATCGGTTGCTTCTACACTGTAATATGATCAACACCGATTGATTAGACCGACGTCAGTTTCCTTGTAACTTGTTTTTCAACCTAGCAACCTCCACAACTCCTGTTCACATCTTGGTGAAGGTTTTAACTCCACAACATAACAATCTCCCACTTGGAGATAAACAACTGCACCTATACCTATACCTGTACACCATCTAATTTGTTTCCTAGCTTGTATCCCTCTTCAAGCTCAATCTTAAAGATCAACCACCACACAACCTGTTGTACATCTCCTATCATCCAAGTGACCTACCACATCTAAACCTACAAACCCATGTAGTGAAGTCCCTGACCCTGCATAGCATGAATCCCTGCTGCTGGTCCCTCTCAAATACCTGAGAACCCACTGAAATGCTTTCCAGTGCTTCTTCCCTAAATTGGCTTTGAACTCTTTGACAACTCCCACTACTTGGGAAAACTCAGGTCTACACTCGACCTCATGTGATTTCTGACACTATTCTATGCTCAGCTTGAACTGTCTAGCCCTCAGTGTGCTTACTAGTTCTGCATCCTGCAAATTAACCCTCGCCAACACCTCCTTCACATCAGCTCCCTCTAGAGACAAAATCAACCTGTGATCTTCCATGTCTCTTATGCCAAAGTATTTCACTACTCCCATATTCTTCATGACATACCTCTGAACTAAATTTACCTTTAGCTCAGAAACTCCCTGCATGTGTGACCCTACAATAAGCAACCACACCATATATAGTAATAGGATAATGTTGCGACCATTATCCAACCTGGTAAAGAAAATACAATGATTACATTGACCTTAACCAAAGCCATGCTTTTTCATACACCTGTCAAACCTGTACCACTGTCCTTCAACCTGCTCAAGACCATATACCCTAGCCTTCTATCTCACGTGTCCATTCACTCTCTTCTCTAACCTAGGAATCCATTCATTTGTCAGTGCTTTCATCCTAACTGTAAACTCTACCAAATCTCTCACTTGGTTCTCTTCCAAAGAATTCATGCCATACTCCCACTGTTTCCTAGATTCTACCTGCATTACCTCTTCACGTCTTCCTAGTTCTCGACCATTGGTGAGCAATAAGTAGTATAAAGAAGGTGAATAATGAATATGAGGCTCACTTACACTTTCAATCCTCCACATGGGCATTTGAGACTCCTTGATAGCTTGTTGTCCACCCAACATCTATTCCAATGACCGATCTCAACCATCTCCCAATCTGCAACTGATCGACATCGGTTCCCTGCGACTGACCCTGACTGCTGACGTTAGTTTCCCCTGACTGACATTGGTCTGCACCTACTTGACACCACCGACTCTACTAGTTTGCACATGACTGACATTGGTACCTATCTATTTGACGTCAATTTCTCCTAACCGATGCTGATAACTGTGTTCTCTAGTGAGTGATGACTTTTTACCTGCGAGCTCACCTTAGATCAAAACCCTCTCCAAATCAACATAGCCCTACTCAGAATAATTCAGTCCCCTTAACTAATCTCTTTCTGTCATCTCCTCCATGAACACTAAGGCTTTTGAGTTCTTAATTTTGTCAAAAACATCTGTCTTTTGCTTAAGAACATGCATTCCCTTCTTACATATGTGACCAAGCCTACAAAGCCACATCTCTACAATAGAAGGTGAATCAGTAATATAAGTAGATAGATAAAGGATACCTACTTCCTTACCACCATCTAATTCAAGTGCATCCACTGTGAGATTTATTATGCATCTCTCATCACCCAACTTTCTTAAAGAAATTAGACTCATCTCTAAGACTAGTACCTGCATGACCTCATTCAACACCCGTGTGCTACTTGTCTACAATTTCAGCTTCACTTCCCCTTTACCAACCATGTGACAAGGCTCACCAACCCCTAAATAAATCTCTCCAAAGTCTCCCTAGACATACTCATGAAAAGATGCTCTATTTTGAGCTGCATGGAAAGAGGCAACAAAATCTATAGACCAAGATTCTACTTTATCTAAAGCATCCTATGCAACAACACCTGCAACATCTGCTTCTTCATTTCCTTCATGCTGATCTTCTACCAACTAGCAATCTTTCTTTACCTGCTCTTTCTTTCCATCAAACAGTAATTGACCATTCGTGCTATTCAATTTTTCCGTTTGTAGCTTACTTTCTTCTGCCATTGTTATACTCCCACTCAATCTGAAACCCCTGAGAGTGACCTGTAATCAACAAAACACTTCACATGCTCTGACCACCTGTTAGTGTACTTAACCACCCTCTGATACCAACTTGTCAAGATTGGTACCAACCTGGTCCACCTACTCTGATACCAACTGATAGGACCTAGGCTTACAAAGCTCTGATAACAATTGTCAGGTTCTACTACCCACTAAGGGCACACTTGATTACCTTTGTATTAGAAACTAAACACGAAATTTAACCAGAATGAATAAGTAACTAGAAAATTTAGAAACAACACAGAATACGAGAGACAATACCCAATTGTATTAATACTTATCTAGAAGAAAATACAATAAAGAAGATGCCACACTTCTTCTTCCCACACCTCTAGAGCTCTCACACTTCTAGGGCCCACTAGTAATTCTCCTTTAATAGTTCACTCTCTCAATTACGGTCACAACAATCAACTCAAACATAGAGTTGTTGTTCACCTCCACCAGTCAGTAGCAATTCTGCTAGTACACCAAGTACACAATAGTACTCTAAGTAGATCTCCTTGCTCTTGCAGCAACCTACAAATCAACAGACCTTACTTACCATGTAGATATCTCTACACCTTGAAGAACCCTTATCCTTACCTCACCAAGTCCTTATGATTCTTCAACCAGTACCCCAGTGGATCTTCTACCAGAACTTGCACAACCTGCAACTCTCCCTGATCATACACACTCAGCACCCTTTTGGAACTAGGAGGAGCTACTCTTGCTCTCTCTATAAGCACAATGGCTTTCTAGGACTCTTGCTCTCTCTCTTTTGAAGGAGCTAATCTTTGCTCTCTCACTCTAGTACAAATTTTACAATATAGTCCATGAGTCTATTATATAGATCTCATGCAAACAATAATTAGACTTTCTTAATTACAATAATTAGAAACACAGCTCCAAGACTAAAATAAGTCTTTACATGAAAACTAACTATCCAAAAATAGACTAGTTCTCGAGCCGCATGCAAACGCATGCACACATAGGTTGCCGATGTCAACTCCTTCCTGACCGATGTTGGCCGACTCATAACTGATGTCGGTTGCTTTTGCACTGTAATATGACCAACGTCAGTTGATCAGACCGACATCGATTTCCCTGCAACTTGTTCTACAACTCAGCAACCTTCGCAACTCCACCTGTTCACATCCTGGTGAAGCTTTTAGATCCACAACATAACAACTCTATGGGGTGATGAGGAGGGTGCCTACCCCTAATCCATGTATATTAAATGAATCATCAAAATATAACTTCCATCTACTAGATTATAAAGTACTCATTATGGACTCAATTAGGAAGGTTGTTATAAGAGGTTTAGTCACTTTAAATAGTGATTTGGCTATTTGATCTACTATGACTTGTATTATAATGGCCTTTTGATTAAAATATTCAATCTCAAATTCATTGAATAGAATGATCCATTTCTCCATTCTTTCTATGAGAGATATTTTAGATAATAGATAATTGAGGAGATCAAACTTGGTGACGAGTTGGACTTGATTATTGAGCATGTAGTGATAGATCTTTTATGAGGCAAAGACCATGAGTAAGAATGATTTATTAATTGTAATATAGTTTAGCTCATAGAATATTAGTGTGTGACTGAGATGATATATTGATTTTTCCTTTCCTTGATCATTTTTTTGTGCCAGAAGGGCACATATTACACATAGTGTTGCTAAAAAGTACAAGATCAAGGGCCTTCTTAAGACAAGATGTGACAATATAGGTAGGTTTGTCAAATACTATTTTAGATTATTAAAATCCTATTAACACTTAGAGTTCTAGTTAAAATTATTCCCCTTATTTAAGATATGGGTCAAGGGGTGAAATTTGTCTATAATTTGAGAAATAAATCACTTGATGGCTTATAATTTTCCATGAAGACTTCTAGGTTGCTTTAGATTTTGAGGTGGAGGCATTTCCATAATTGCTTTTACTTTGGCTGGGTCTACTTCTATACATATTATATAAACTATGAATCCTAATAAATTCTTAAAGTAACACAAAATACACACTTTTTGGGATTTAACCTAACCTTGTATTCTCGTAATCATTCAAAGATTTATCTTAAGATAACATGGTGTTCTGACTTGAGTTGGGACTTCCCTCGAATATCATCCGCATAATATTTAATTATATAATGCATCATGTTATGGAAAATGACTATCATGGCCCATTGATAGGTTACACCATCATTTTTAAGGCCAAAGGGCATGACCTAATAGTAAAAGGTCTCCAATGGAGTGATGAAAGTTAATTTTTGTTAGTCCTGAGGCATAATTTTAATTTTATTACAGCTTAAAAAGCCATCCATGAGAGACAAAATTTCATAGCCTATTGTTGAGTCCATGATCATGTCAATATTTAAAAGGGGGAATTCATACTTTAGACATGATTTATTAATGTCTCAAAAGTTTTTGTAGATCCAAATTATTCCTTGGGGTTTAGCCACAGACACAATATTAGAGATCCAATCAAAATAATCTATTGGTTAGGTGAAGTCATCTTTCAAAAACTTTCATAACTCCTCCTTCAATAATAGGGCCACTTTGAGGTGCATTTTCCATAATATTTTTTGATTGGTTTAGCATTAAGATGCACAACCAAGTGATGTATTAATAAGGAGGGATATAGTCCAATCATGTCCACATAGCTCCATGCAAATATGTTTATGAATTCTTTAAGTAGCTCAATGATAATTTCATGTTCTTTAGGTGTTAGAGATGGCCCTAATTTGACCATTTTTGGATGTTTTCCATTCCAAATATTGATTTTTATCACCTCATAAATAATAGAAGGTGACTGATCTTGTAAATAGGAAGGTAAATATTTTTTTAGAACATTTGAAGCAAAGTAATCTGGGAGTTATGTATAAATTTCAAAGTATCCAGCTAGCTCAACTAGAGTATATGAATATTCTTCTAGGTTTTGAGGAGGCTTTTCATCTTCAAATTTATCATCTTCACTTTGATCATTGGGTTCTTATTATTCCCTAAAATATGTAGATTAACAAAGATTTATGGAAAATCCTTTCTTGTGGTCTCTGAAGAGCATCGAATCTTGAGCTCCCATGAATTCTAAGATTGCTTCATCATTTTGGAATTCATAAAAATAGGGATCCTATTTTTCATCCTAGTCAATGAGTGAAGGGTATAAGATGGAAATGTTGATGGTGTAAATGGTAGTTTTGGGGAAGAGGTTGGTGATATCAATCTCCTCAAAGAGACTTTAAATCAAACCCATTTTGACTTCTTTGTCAAAGAGAGACTTCTCAGGGATTAAAAGAGTGTCCACAATAATGTTTTTTAGGTCGTCATAAAATAGTTTATTCCATAGACCAATATATTGTAGATATTCTTGAACCATGATGGGTTCAAGCCTTCCTTGATCTTATTCCCCTAGTCCTTTCCCTTTCTTATGCATATTTTCCATAATTTTTTAGATGTGGTGGTATTTATTTCATGGAGATATAAGGGCCTCATAGTATAGAATAATACATGAGTCATCTGATTATTCAATACATTATTATGACATATACTTACAATAAAAAATACCATTGGTCCAAATTGATACTTGATAGGATTAGACTTTTTCATGGCCAGGGACCCATAACGATGTGGAGAGAGTGGTAAATTGCCTACATAAAACATTTTATATTCATACTCTCTATAAATTGTGGATGTGATTTTCAAGTGAGTGACCTCTGGTAGTAGATTTGATGTAGGTACAAGTTGATCTAGTGATATTTCTTGGTAGTTGTGGGACTTAGGATGGAATTGTCTTTGACACGGTAATGATAAGATGCTAAGGATTGGTCCATTTGACAACTATAGAAGTGATCATTTTTTCCAAGAATGGTGACTTCTATTCCAGAATGGGGGAATTTTAGAAACTAATGTAAATTAGAAGGAATATCTTACATTTCACATATCCATTCATGTCCTAGTAACATATTATAAGGCAAATCAACATCCACAATGTGAAGTAGAGTTTAGTGGATTATGGGTCCCATGAGAATGGGAAGGTAAATAGCTACTATAGATGGCCTCTCATTATCATAATAGGCTTTGATCATAATCAAGGTAGGCCTTAAAGATGATTTTAAATACCCTAGCTTCTTCTAGAAGTCTAGATTTCATAAATTTAATGTTGATCCTCTATGTATGAGCACCCAAGAGACATGGTGGTAGGATATAGATACTTCAATGGACAATGGATAATTATTGTGGGGGACAATTGGATGAATCTCTTAGGCAAAAAAATTAATGTGTTTTGAAGGGTATAAATGTCCCACTAATGCTTGGAATTTATTGTCATCCAATTCACTAGGGACCTTAAGGTCATTCAAAACTTGATTCAGTATCTCCTGATGTAAGGTAAAGGTTTTAAGAATCTCCATTAATGAAATTTAAGATGGAATCTTGTCAAATTATTGAATAATTTCATAATACTTATTGAAGGAACATGAGACTTTCTTATAAATATTTCCCCTTTGATTAGTAAATGAAGTAGATGGGTCCTTGGGTGGTGCCATAGGAACTACAATTTTACTACATTTACTGGTGACCACATAATCAATAGTGGCCCAGTTAATTTTTAAAATGGTGGATGAAAGTGGAGTGGAATCTTGGGGATTTTAAATTTTAATGGTTTTGATATAGTGTTATGGCATGGCATGGTAGTCAGTGTGATTAAAGGAAGAAGCCTAGCCATTATCTCTTGGTGGTTTCCTATTTTTTATCATGCTTAGGTAGCGTGTCCTTATAAATTCCTAGATACCCATTTACATATTGATTTGAAGTAATTTCCCCTTCTATTTAAATGTCACCCAGTTTAATTAAACATTAAATGTAGTTTTTAAGTTGTATACACTTTCTATATCATGACCTTTAACCCTATGTTATTTGTAAAATTCATTTTCATGGTACCACTATGGTTTAGGATGATGATCATCCATGAGTCTAATTGCAAGAAGGGTGATCATATTGGTATCAATTAATTGGTCAAGGACCATTTAAATGGGTACTCCCAATCTAGTGAGTGGTCTTTTTCCAGTTTGAGGCTTTGGATTGCCTCATGAAACTCAAATTCAATAGACATTTTGTTAATTTATGTGGCTCTTCTTTTGCACTATTTGAATATGATGTTATTTAGAATCAATAACCCCATCTCCAACAACATTTTTATTTTTGTTGAATACTTTTTAATTCCATAAAAAGGAGTTATCTTGGTTTTGATTGTGCTCACTTCATGAGTATAGTTTAATGGTCCCTTTATCAATAAGGGCCTTTTCAATTTGTATCCCTTTCTCAATTATTTTATCAATGGTTTTAGCACATTGAAGTTTTAACTGATATTTGAGTTCAACATTAATTTTGTCCTCAAATATTTTGGATAACTTCTTTTTAGGTACAATACATTGTATACGTCTTGCTAATATTTGCCACCTTTACAAGAAGTATGCCAAGATTTCCCCATTTCTCTTCTTTATGTTATAGAGGTGTATTATAGAGATCTCATGTTCAACATTAAATGAAAAGTATCTAAAAAATTATTTTGTTAACTTCTTGAAGCTAGATGTAGACCCATTGGGTAGGTGCATGAACCATTCTAAAGTGAGTTAAGTAGAAAATTTTGGTTAAAGTCTTAATAAATAGGAATATTCATATGCTACTTCATGGAAATACACATAGAACTCTTATGTATGATTTTAATGATCACCTTTCCCTCAATGTTTCTTAAATTTAGGTAATTTAAAGTGTGGAGGGAAAGGTATTTACAAGATACTCATGTCTAAGGTTAAAGAGAAAAATTATTCATATTTGTATTTGAGAGCTTGTGAATGTGGGTCTATTTGCTAGAGAGTCTCCTTCATCTATTTCCACTCCTATGATAATATGGGGTCCCCAAGAGTATTAGTGGTTTGATTTTTACTATTTTTGGGGATATGTATGTTTTGAGTGTTGTGAGTGTTTTGATTATTATGTATGTTTTGGGCACTTTTGGTGTTTTTGATATTTTGACAGGGGGATGAAAGACATTTATTTTGGGTTTAAATTAGAAGGTTTGTTTACTATGTTGGTCTAATCAATCCTCTAAGACATTTTGTCTTTTATTAGCCTCAACATGATTATTACAGAGGGGTGTTAGGTGTTCTTCTTCTATAAATCTATGGTCCACACCTCCATCTTCTTCAGGTATTTGATTGGTATGTAAGTTTTTATAATGTGTATTAGGAAGGGTGGGGAGATGGAATATATTTTAGTGGAGGATTAGGTCAAAATTTGAGGGTAGTGTACCCCCTATTTTAATGGCACATACTAAAACATGATCACAATTTTCATGAAGATATCGATCAATTAAGTTTTTAACCTCGTCATTGTGGAGGGTATTGAACATTTCATCCTCTTCTCTGGGGGCATCCATATCCCTATGAGTATCATCATAATATTAATTTGCATCTTCTAGGTTCCCCATTAGATCATTGTTTTGGTTAGAAGCTTGTACAATCCTAAGTTGGCCGTGACTTTGAATCACCATTTTGAAAGAGAGATGTGATGAGGTGTGATAGATGAAGTGAAAGTGTTTGAATACTAACTCCATATAGGGACCAAATCTGGTAGTGGTCAAAGAGAGTGATGGGATGATAAAAAGGAATGGGATGACTAAAAATTACCATAAGACAAAGTCTCATTAAGAGACCAATATAGTGAGGATAAAAGAGAGTGATGGGACCAAATACCTTATTCACTAGCAAAGAGATAATTTTATAGGTTTTAGGTGAAGAAGGAATTTTATAGGGATGAGTGATAGGTGCTATATTAGAATATTAATAAGACTATATATGTTAATAATACCTAGTCTAGGTGCCAACAAAGATTAAAAGGATGGGTAGCCACTAGAACTTGATTTCAAGATGGAATATAGTATCCAAAGGTGATATGTTATGGATGGAGGGTGGAAGATATAGGATATAGAATGGAAATTTATAACATGGGTATTAAGAGAATGGAAAATATGATAGATATGAGATAGTATGATAGAAGATATAGGATAGAAAAGAAGGATTATAGAGGCTACATAGAATATACAATGGGTATTATTGGGTATACGAGTTATGGAAGATATAAAATGGGTACTAGATGGATAATATATATTAGATAATGTATGGGATATGAAGTAGAAAATGTGGGATAGGTGATTAATACAAAATGGGTAGATGATATAAGGTAGATAGTAGAGTAGATAGAGACTATGAGGTGGATAGGTTTTAGGTAGATGGAAAAGGAAGATTAGGATATGGAGAATATGAGATGAGCGTGAGGTAACGTGAGGGGGATGGGTTTAACCTTGGGGTATCTAATGTGTACACATAAAATAGGGTATGTTTTAATTGGTTTTGTAACCAATATACGTTTACCATAACACTAAAGTAACACACACAGTCACGAATCCTAAATTAGCCAATTGATAAAGGTGTGTAACCCAATAGTCACACCATTAAATAGATTTTTGGGTGAGGTTGTAGACTGGTCACCCATTATATAATTTATTGAACCCTCTTAACCCCATATGCATACAATGGGTACTTATGAGTTGATCCTACCTCTTACAATGAGATGTTTGTTATGGCCAAAGGATCCTAATCTAGGTATACACAAGGAATTCTAGGTGCATACCCTATATACATGAAGGTATAATGGGGCCCATGTCCATATAGGATGCTATCTAACTACCCTAAATATTGGATATTAACCACCCCTCACTCTATAAAACCCTTTATGGGGAATTATACCTAGGCACCAAATAACAACTCTCTTGATTTTTAGACTCCACCAAAACATATAGTTTAGTCAATACATGGTGATGAAATCCACATCACCAATGCTTGTTTGCTAAGCCCATGCATTGGGATGAATTCCACATCACATGTTATCCTATACTCAAGGGGATAACAAAAAATAAATCACAACATGATTAATTTACCAATTTACTACCTATATGTGAGAGATACAAGTATATAAAATCAAGTGATAAGAGAATATATAAACAAAACCACACACATAAGCAATTAAATATAATGAATCAAATTTACACATAAGGATATATAAAAACTAATATACTGTATTTTTGGCACCCCTTTCTACAAGAAAAAAGGTTAGAAAATAAAGTGGGGTGCCTTGGACTTGAGGGGTCCTACACCAAGAGGGTTTAGTAATAAATTTTTTACAAAACCACAAATATCTAAAAAATCACAATCACACAGAGCAATATCATAACTAGAAACTATAAAGTCACTACTCTAAGACAAAATCATAGATCATGAGTTGTTATATTAAAGAAGCTAACTAACCATGATGGTTAACCTTCAATATTATTATAGTTAGACAAAACCATAGCTCAAAATGTAAAATCACAATTTATGAAAATGGAAAAATTATCAAGTATGTCTACTACAAATGGATATCAATGAGATAGACTATCCTTCAAAAAATTATAAAATAGATAAATTAATAAAAAATAATTTATTAATTATAACATTTGAGGACCCCTAAAAAAAAATTTCAAAATGTTTTATTATAATTCTTAAAACCCACTACATTTGATGCTTAGTTAGACATATGACCCAAACTACCCAGTTTCCTATCTAACCACTAAACCACAACTGCAATCTACAAAATCACTACTTATACATCAAAGTTTCAAGTTTGAGACTTGGTGTTTTATATTAGGGGTTAAAAAAATTTATGGTGAGGTCTCTATTATTTTCCTTTGTCTTCATCTACCCCTTGTTAATCCTTCACACATATAGAAAACTTGTGAGTAATCCCTGTTAGTATCTAGTTAAGCTGAAAATGACTATATTCAAAATGGTTAAGGGATAAAAGAAATAACCTTGACATAAAAAATCATTATAACTACTTAAAAAAATATAAGAACCCTTTGTATACAAATCAAAAAATTAAAAGGTCAAGGTTTTACTAGTTTAATGAAAAAGGACAAAACCACAACTCTCAATGGCAAAATCATAATTCCTAGAATAAAACCACTGATGGTAAAGTCATGATATTGTGTGTTATAGTTTAAGAGGTCAAGGATGGATTACTCCCTCTCTTTCCTACACACTAAAAACCAAAAATATTTCCAAAACAACATAAATAGACCACCAATATCTTGCAGAGAGGTTTAATGATAGATAAGAAATAGGTCTATTAGTGTAAATCCAAAGTCTAACAAAACTATGAGTCAACATATACGATCATTATTACCAAGATGAAATCACAACTTATGAAGATGAAACTATGTGTCTTTTACACCAACAGCTAGGTACCATACTGATCTCTTATTTCCATACATAGCTAAATTATAACACTTCAAAATAAACCAATAAAAAATAAGTTATCTTACAAAGGAGGTTATCAAATGATAGAATATAGATATGACCCTAACTATTAATTCTCACCAAATCACAATTATAACCTGCAAGAGCATAGTTAGTAGGGAAAAACCACAACTATTGAATCTGTAATTTTTTCAAATTCTAAAAATCTAAAAAAAACTTGAATGGTCAATGTTTAACTAACAAGATCACAACTAGACCTAAAATATTGCAATTATAACATTATTAATACTAGTCTAAAACTATAATTTGCCTGTGCATGATGAAACTCAAAATTTGATCTAATATTCACATCCAATTTGTCTTAAAGCATCCATATTACTTACATCAATATTATATGGTTAGTTAATTGAGTAATTCTCCCATCATGGTCGCCAAAATGTAGCCTAAATTTTAGATTCAACTCCTAATACTAATTTTAGTAATAAAAACCTAAAATCTAAACAAACAAGTAGGAGGGGATAAAAGAGATAATTATCTCAATAAAAACACTCTTACCATCATTTTACTTCTTTATCACTCCTCTCCAAGATTTTTCAATGGATGTTTGATGCAGAATTTGAAGATTGTTGGATTGCTTGCTTAATGTTGATAATGGATTCCAATGGATGATTTGGATTGATAGTGGCTATGGATGGATGCAAATAGGATGATAATGGAAAAAAAAGAGCAAGTTGATATCAATTACACTTATATATTTATAGTTAATTTTAGGGAGGGAGTGATTTTGTTTATATAGGCATGGACTAATAAATTAATGGCTCAAATTCAAATTTAAGCCATTGAGATCAATGGCTAGGGATTTTCAATGGAATTTTTAATTCCATGGAGATTTCTAGTCTATAGAATTATAGAGAAAAGGGGGATGAAATGGAGGATATTTATAGAATCATCCAATTCTATAAATATCCTATTAGGGTTTAGGGGTTTAGGAGAGGTTAGAATAGGGTGGTAGTTGGGTAGGTATATTATTTTGTATTTTTAAATTGGAAAGTGGCTTAGGGAGTAGGTTAGTGGGTAAATATGTTTTGTTAGGGGTTTAATGAAGGGATTAATTGATTTTATAATGGCTTAAGGATTTTAAGATGTAGGAATGGGATGTAGGACAATGGGATATTATTTAAATTAGCTAGTAAATGTAGTTATAGGTTAAATTAGAAGAAATTAGTGAAATTGATAGAATCAACTAGATGAGTGGATTTTAGTGCATACACTTTGTTTTTACTAACTAATTTTTTGAACCATAATTTTTTTGGAATCATGATTTCATATAGAATTTTCCTAGATATTATATGCATAGGTTGAAAATAATTCAATTTTTCATTCTTTTTATACTACTCTCTATAGGTTCACCTAATGTTCCTCACATTGGACACCTTCACATCTCTCACATTTTCTTCTTTATCTACAACAATAAGGTAAGTAAAGGTATGTGTTTTTCATTATTTTTCCTTTCATTTATCTTATTTTATCCTTACTAAAATTTATTTAGCATCAACATTATGTTTCTTCATGTTATATTCCCAAAGTCCCACCCCTTATTACACTTACATGACACGTGATGCAATTTGAATGCGGAATATTTTAACACATAATATTTTAAAATTTGTATCAATTAATTACACTCTCTATATTTTAGGAACACATTTATTTTAAATCTCTCTAAGTGCATGCCTTAAGGGGTGCATCAAGAAAGGGGTGGGTAGACTACTAGTGCTTTGTAAGATTATTTTCCCTTTTGTCACTTGTTATCTATAGACTTGTCTCCTAAAAATAATTACACTAATATTTTACTTCTCTTTTGTATAATAATATAGTATTTTACCACCTTTAGTATCCCTTTCTATAACCTAAAACCCCTTTTGATAGTTTACAAGACTATGTTAGTTGTGTCAACCTTGTACTCTTATTGACAAAACTTATTTAGGGTCTAGGTCAACTCTTGGCTGACTTAGTCCATGACCTAGTGAGTTTTTGCCAATAATGATACTAGGTCAACCCTATTGGCCAAAAATTTTGGAAGGGTTTAGGGTAAGATCCACCTATATAAACATAATCATTTCACCATTATTAAGGGAAGAGAAGAATAAAAAATATATATTATGCGTCTATTTATTCACCATTCTACTTGAGGAGCAAGCTTAGGGTTTCATACTTTATTTAGAGATATCCATATTGTCTTATGGATAAGTATTTTGGATGAATTGATAGGTTGTGTGTTCCAGAGATGATTTATCCTTTTCATCCTTACATACCACAAAAACCTCTTATGAAGGACCTTGGGCAAGGGAGATATTGAGGCTCATTGGGTTCATCTTCAAATGTAAGTATTCCTAACTTTGTTCCTCCTTTGTAAGAGTAGAAAGATATGCATTTGCACTTCTATTCCATGCATTAGGATTATGTAGAAATTAATATGAGTATGTCTTCTATGCATGTTTAATTTTAGTGTTTATTACCCACACTTTGTGATACAAACTTTGGTGACATTAGATTAGATTTTTACTTTACTTGTAATTAGTATAGTGAATATGAAAACATAGGATTTAGTTAGGGTTATTTCATATTTTTTCTTGACCAGAGGATTTAGAACCCTTCCTAGTGATATTATTGTAGTAAGAGATCCCCTAATTTGGTCTAGTGGATCCATATTGTTCATGTTCCCAATTATCTAATGTATCCCTCATCAAAAGTGTAAGTAGGATATATCTTCTCTGAGCTAAGATTGATTTATATATCTAATGTGTTGGTTGAATATTTTGTCGATCAGTGTACTAATAAACAAAGTAGATCTGATCAGCCAAAGTAGGAAGATTAGTCATCCAAATGTGTAGGTTTATGACATCAGAAGGGGACTGATCTCTCCTCTCATTAAGGGGAGGTTCCCTATATATATATATATATAAACAAAAAATAATACTCAAGGGTAGGAAAAACCATCCATCTCTCTTTCTTCGGAGATGATGTGTGTAGATCAAAGGAAAAACTCAAGGAAAATTATAGAAATCACTCCTCTTCTTTTAGTAGTACTATTCAGCAAGCCACAAGAATACTCCAGGTAGTAATAAAAAAATGTAACAAAGGATGTAATAACCAGCAAATCAAGATGCAACACAAAGTCTACACCTGAATTGCTCAAGAGTAAGATACGAAGGACAATGAGGGCACAAAGTCACCCCAAGGTCCTTTACACAAAAATGAAAAGAAAACACACTAAAGGCAATTATGGGGGCACAAAGTCTCTCCATAGTTGACTCTTCAGGACACCTTCTTGACTGTTGTCACTAATTTTGCTTGTTGAATTAAAGGAATAAAAGATATATTAAAGAAAAATACATAAGATCAGTTTTCTCAACAACAAAGATATTACAGTATAAAGTCTGAAAAACCACTTGATTGAACCTGCCTTTGAACCATTTGTTTGAACCAACCGTTGAACCAAGTTTTGGTTCAACGGTTCAAACAAAGCCTTAAACTAACTGACAACCATTTGATTGAACTAAAGGATGAACCAAAGCATTGAAATAATTAGTTGAACCAAGCCATTAAACCATTCCTTTGATTTAACTAGCCATTAAACCAGAAGCATTGAACCTTTTAAACTTTGAACTTGTTTAACCTTTGAACCAAAGTGGTTTAATTGTTCAACGGTTCAAGCCTTCTCTGCTTAGATGCTTGTCGATGGAAATTTTTGATTAAATCAAGGAACTGAACTGATCTTGTAAATCCCATTGAACTTGACTTGCAGAGTATGTAGATTTTCTCTTCCTACTGAGTCTATAGATTTTATCTTCCTATAAAGTTCATAGATTTAAGCCTATAGAGTTCATAGATTTAAGCCTATAGAGTCTGTATATTTAAGCCTACAGAGTCTATAGATTTTTGAGAAGCTTGAAAACTGAGGAATTTGAATGCCCAAGACAAATTTTGAAAAGGGAAGAGACAATTTTGGTTTATAGGATCAAAATAATTCAAATGTTGTCCCAAAAAATTGATTGATATTTTTGGAGGACAACAGTTTGCTCCAGTTGGGGAACTTCTGTCAATTGCAAAGAGAATTGAAAGGAGTAGAATCCTGAATCTCTAGTGTCTCCATGTGCACCACTAGGTTATGGAGTCATGCTACCCAAAAATGAAAGGCATCAAAAATGGAAACAAATAAAACAAAATAGAATTAAAAACTATACAAATATGCATATATACAGATGCAATGATCTGATACTTCAAGAGTTGAAGTGTTTTAGATGCTACCCATTGTGAGGTAGAGAAAAGAGTGTGCCATCTTGATATTTTATTAGAAATCTATTTTCACCAATGTGCTAATGAATTATAAATGGGCCTCTCCAAAGGGAGTCAAACTTTCCATGCATCCCCTTTGGTTTTCTCCTTTTGTCCCACAGCAGGACTTGATCTCCAATCTCAAAATCATGATTTCTAGCCTTCTAGTCAAAGAGTTTCTTTACCATACTTTGATGAGTAGAAATTTTTTCCACCACCATGGTTCTCTATTCCTCTAGCTCAGTTAAGCACATGATTATTTTATCAAGAGAGCTTTCATATGTCTAATCTTAAATAGCCTTTGCCAATTTCAAGGCTAGCAATTCTAAGGTGATTGGTATCTCAGCATTGATACCATAAAGAAGATGAAAATGAGACATACCAATTGCCCTCTTTGGTGTGATTATGTCTACCCATAGAGCATCAACCAATGCTTTGTGACATGTCCTTTGATTGTCATCTGCTAGCTTCTTGATGATAGTTACTAGGTTCTTATTGTTGGATTTAGCTTGTCCATTCCCTTGTGAAAAATAATTAGAAGAGTGAGAGTATAATTCCATAATGAAAATAGAATTGTGTAATCTCTTGAGAGGTGAAACAAGCTACATTATCAGTAACAATTTTGATTGAAACTCCAAACCTGGAAATGATATTCTCTTTGAGGATGTTGCATATAACTTTTGAAGTAGCATGCTTAGTTGGGATTGCTTCTACCCACTTGGTGAAATAGTCAGTTGCTGTAAGGACATAATCATGTCTAGCACTTGGATATGGGTTTATTATCCTAATAAAATCAATTCCCCATTATTGGAAAGGTTCTTCTATGATCACTGGCTTGAGAGGCATAGCAACTAACTTGGGTCTTCCAACAAATTGCTGACAGAGTTCACATTTTCTCACCCACTTATGTGCATCTTGGAAAAGAGTTGGCTAGTAATACTTGGCTCACAAAATCTTGTGAGTAGTCATAGGAGCAAAAAAATGTCCTCTATAGGCTAGATTGTGGAAAGATTTCAAAAGTTGACTTTGTTGCTTTTTGTCTACACAACAAAAAAAACTCCATCTATGCTTCTCTTATACAAGCCATTGTCCTAAAGGACAAAATTGGCAGCTTTTAACTTGATCATCCTCTTTTCTTTGTAAGAAAAATGAGTAGGACATTCACCATAAGTAAGAAAATGAGTGATACCTGAATACCACTCATTGGTAGTGGAGACAAAAAGGATTGTTGGTGTCTCTTCTACTTCAATTTCTTCACATTGTGTGTCTTCTGGCTTATTGTCAGCAATTAATTAACATAGACCTTTACCCCTAACTAGCTTTGTCAGCTTGATGTCTAGATCAAACTCTTGGATCTTTGTAATCTAATTACCTCTTTTCATGCCAAACTCTTGCTGAGTTAATATAGACTTGACTATAGTGTCAAGAACTAAGGTAGTAGTGTGTGAATTAAGAATATAGAAGCATAAATGTTTGACTTCCTTCACTAAGGCATTAGCATGCATCTCTATATTTGAATACTTCATCTCATGGGTTTTGAGAGGGCAACTCATGAAAGAGATAGGAGATTCCATACCTTCCTTGTCCTGTTGAACAAGAATTTCTGAAAGAGTGTGTTTAGACGCATAGCTATATAAGATGAAATCTTTGTTGTAATCTGGGCAAACCAAGGTAGGGGCGTGAGCAATGGTAGTTTTGATATCTTGAAATGCTGATTTGCCTTCTTTAGTCTAGCTAAAGGTGGTCTTCCCTTTCATCATGTTCATAATGTGTCTAGTCTTCTCAGCAAATTCAGGGATGAATCTCTGTAAGAAATTCACCTTTTCAAATAAAGAATGAACATCATTCTTACTTGTAGGAAAATTAAGTTCTTGAATAGACTTGACTCTGTCTAAGTCAATCTTTATGCCTTCATTAGACACAATGTGTCCAAAGAGTTTCCCTTCTGTTACTCCAAAAATAAACTTTTTAGGATTTAAGGAAATACCATTCTAGTGGTAGCACTCCAGCACTTGTTATAAGTGGCATACATGATCAGATCGACGCTTTGAAAAGATAGTCAAGTCATCAAGGTATACCACAATGAATTTACCAATATCATCTTTGAAAGCCATATCGATTACTCTTTGAAAGATAGCACCATCAATTATTAAACCAAAAGGCATTCTTCTATATGTAACTGTACCCCAAAGTGTGGTGAATGCAGTCTTGTGTTCATCTACTTCACCAACTTCAAGTTGATTATATCCTGAGAAGCCATCCAATATTGATAAAATCTCTGAACCTATCACTATTTGAAGCACTTGATCTATAATTAGCCAAGGGTAATTATCTTTCAAAGATGCTTGATTCAAATTTTTGAAATCTACACAAATGCAAATTTCACCATTCTTCTTCCTTACAGGCACTATGTTTGCAATCCATGTGGAATGATGGATTGGGAAGATGATTCTAGCATTTAAATTTTTTTTATCTCAGACAGAATAGTACCTAATATTTTCAAATTATACTATCTAGATTTTTACTTGTAGGGCATTGAGACAGCCTTGAGAGGAATGTCATGGCAGATTTCATCAGGTCTGGGAGACTTCAAGTCTTCATAAGAATATGCTAAGACATCTATGTATTGATAGAGTAAAGAGGTGAAGTTGAATATTTATTTAGGGGTGAAGCACTTACCAATATTGACCATCTTGGGATTTTTTTCAGTAGTCAAATTCACTTGATCGAATCTTTTAGAGAAACTCGAGTCTATTTGATGTTGTTTGATGAATCGATCATGCTTATCAAACAACTTTTCAAGAGAAACCTGGCCTTTGGAAATTTTGTTTCCTTTCATCTATAAGAATTCTTCATTTATATCCAAACTAGATTTAGAGACAGAGTTTGAGATTCATTGACTTCAAAACATAGTTGTTCAAAATTATCTTTTCATTCTAAGAAGGCAATGATTTGATGATCATCATTGAATACTTGACAATGATCAGCATTGTCATGAACACTTGGTCTCTAGAATAGCTCAATAGTATACCTATCTTTTTTGAAATCTAAATGAGGAACTAAGAGAGTTCTTGAAACAATAAGTGCATCAGCTCTAACATTAGACTCTCTGGGTATAGCACAAATGTTGAAAGCATCAAAGCTTTCAATTTAATCCCAAACCAAGTTACGGTAGTGGTGTAATCTTTCATTCTTGGTTTGGTATAAGTTCCTCACTTGACAAACCACTAATTTAGCATCCCTTTTGACATGAAGAAACTTGATGCCTTTGTCTTGAGTAGCCTTCATGCCAAGCAACAGAGATTCATATTCAGTTGTATTGTTAGTGTTGCTAAACTGTAATTTGTAAGATGAAGAGAACATATCTCCTTGAGGAGATATCAAAACAATCCTAGCTCTTGAACCAGTAGAGGAATAGATACCATCAAATTCCAAAGTCCATATCTCATTTGATACTGATTTTTATTTAGACTTTCCTTCATTAGAGATGGAGGATCCTTCTTGGTCTATACTGTAGCCTACTAGTTTTTCTACCTATTCTTGTTGAACTTATTTCTAAGTTGACACTTTCAAGAATTATATCACATGTTTCATGCACTTCATTTGTAGATAGAAAATAGTTATCCATACCTACATATTCAAAAAGAATTTGAGCTTCAGGGGTTGATGTCTGGGTGATCACATATTTTGCTTCCTTTTTAGAGAGCAACCTCTTCATTATGCCTTGGACAAGGATCCTTGTCTTAGATAGATCCATGATTTGTCCTCCTCCCATGTCCTTGAAAAAATTTCATCCAAGCAAAATGCCATAGGATGCTGGGACATCAGCCACGAAGATAGTCATCTTGATTCTCTTATCGAAAAAGGCTACAAATGCAAATTGGGCATCTTTAATTTGCCCCAACAATGGTACTTGGTTTTTCTCTATGGAGAAAAATCTCCCAAATGTCTTGGTCAGTGTGATACCAAGATACTTAGCTACTTTAGCAAGCATAACCTTATCAAATACGTCTGAGTCTATAATACAGTTACTCAGCTTGTGGCCATTAATTAATAGGGAAACATAGAAAGGTTCTATTTTTTTAAGAGCAGCTAGGGGAGTAATGGCTAGATTATTTGGAATAGGCATGTTCTTTGGAGAATTAAGAGTTACCTTTTTAGCCTTTTGTACTGCAAGGATGGTTTGGTTCTTGACATATTGGACTAGCTTATTCAATTGATGAGGATTGGACTACAAATATTTGAACTTAGACATTTGTATTTTTGTCTTTTTGACATGATCAATTATGTCAAATGGTTGAATCAAGCTAGGTATAAACAAAGGTAATTCAACCTTCTAAGTTTTAGGAGGGATGGGAGGTGGGCTGGTTTGCAAATTTGAATTAGAAGGGGAAGGCAAAATTGATGTATTTGCCTTTTGGGTGATTACCGAATCCTTTGATTAAAAAGGTAGAATGGTTCCATGCTTATCAATCATGAATGTTGGCTATGGTTACTCTTCTAACTTCTCTTTATCATCTTGCTAGATTGATTGGTTTTTGGACCTAGTAAACATTGCATATGATCCATCAAAAGCTTCTCCTTTGCTTCCAGGTTCATCCTGGTAGTTCAGGATACTAATGTGGAAGTCACCAGCTGATATTTTTGATTGTCTTCAAGGATATCAACATCATTTTCTTGATTTAATTTATGCTAGAAAGAGAATTATAATTCTACTTCAAGATATCCCATTGCTAAATTGGTTAGAGGAGCTTCCAGGGTAAGTTTTCATTGTGGGGGAGGAAGGCGATTATATTGCCCTTGATTCTTGGTAGCATTTCCCTGATATGACTAATTTGGGAATGTCCTTCTGTATGAAGGAGCAGAAGACATTCCTTGAGCCATTTGCTTTTTGAGAGCAAGCAACTCATTTGCCAATTTCTGCACCATTAAATTTGTGGTGCCTATAGATGCATATTTAGAAGATGATGAGATCTATTTCTATTTAGATCTCTTCTTATCTTCCTTACTAAGATGAGATCATCTTCTACTTCAGTGGCCAAAAATTGAGCTACAGCAAGATCTATTTGACGAGCACGTCTCAAAAGAAAATTGACTTCAAGTAACTGAGAATTAATGAAAAAGCATTTGAGATTCTTAGTTATAGGTCGAGCAATTACAGGAATTTTGTTCCTCAATTTGTCAAATTTGGCTATGAAGTCCCTCATTAGTTCATGAGGCTCTTTCTTCATCTATGTAAGTTGAGCTAGAAGTGTATGTGCATCTTCTACAGGTTTGAATTTAGCTTCAAACTTAGCTTTGAGAGTATTCCAATCAGTCACTGACTGAGCCTGTAAATGATAAAACCAATATATAGCAACACCTTGTAATGTTTCTACAAAAAGCTTGACTACTACATCTTCAAATTCTACTCTAATTACTCTACAAGCTATACTGAAAGTTGCAATGTGCTCATCAGGGTGAACTTTCCCATCACCATATAATTTTGGTAAGTTCTTCCTTGAACTGCATGGAAACTCATGTAGAGGTGGAGTAAGATTGAGAGGACCAAAAGCATTACCCCAAGGGCCTTGAACTGCCATTGTAGGATTATGAAAAGGAGGGATAACAAATCTCAGAGCGGTAACTGTAGGCAAAGCTTTATCAACAATAGAAATAGATACTTCATCTAGCAATGGAGATCTAACTTTATAGGAGGAAAACTCTTGGTTCATTAGAGATGAGATGGTGAAGGAAACAAGTCAAAATCACTTTACTGTACTAACTCAAATATAGGGACAAAAATCCCTTTAGCCCTTTAGCTTTGTGTATACCTTGAATCTACTATATTTTGAAACAAAAATGGAAAATAATTGACCTTGCTTTAGTTTGCAGCTTGAGGAGGCTTTAAACTATGCATTATTTCTTGGTTAGTGTGGAGGTGAATGGATAGATCATAAATGGATAATGGATTTTATATCCCCAACAAACTCACCAAAAACTATTGGTTGAATATTTTATCAATCAGCGTATTAATAAACAAAATAGGTCTGATCAGCCAACGTAGGAAGATTAGTCATCCAAATGTGTAGGTTTACCACATCAGAAGGGGATTGATCTCTCCTCTCATCAAGGAGAGGTTCCCTATAGATAGGATACATATATAAATATAAAATAATACTCAAGGGTAGGACAAACCATCCATCTCTCTTTCTTCAGAGATGATGTGTGCGGATCAAAGGAGAAACTTAAAGAAAATGATAAAAAACACTCCTCTTCTTTTAGAAGTACTATTTAGCAAGCCACAAGAATACTCTAGGTAGTAACAACAAAATGCAACAAAGGATGTAATAACCAACAAATCGAGATGCATCACAAAGTCTATGCCTAAATTGCTCAAGAGTAAGATACGAAGGACAATGAGGGCACAAAGTTGCCCCATGGTCCTTTACATAGAAATGAAAAGAAAACACACTAAAGGAAATTATGGGGGCACAAAGTCTCTCCACAGTTGAATCTTCAAGACACCTTCTTGACTGTTGTCACTAATTCTGCTTGTTGAATTAAAGGAACAGAAGATATATATTAAAGAAAAAGACATAAGAATAGTTTCCTCAACAACAAAGATATTATAGCACAACGTCTAAAAAACCACTTGATTAAACCTGTCTTTGAACCATTTTTTTTAACCAACTGTTGAATCAAGTTTTGGTTCAATGGTTCAAACAAAGCCTTGAACTGACTGATGAACCATTTGATTGAACCAAAGGATGAACCAAATCATTGAACCACTTGGTTGAACCAAGCCATTATACCATTCCTTTGATTTAACCAGCCATTAAACTAGAAGCATTGAACCTTTTAAACTTTGAACTTGTTGAACCTTTGAACCAAAGTGGTTCAATGGTTCAAGCCTTCTTTGCTTAGATGCTTGCCGATGGAGATTTTTGATTAAACCAAGGCACTGAACCAATCCTGTAAATTCCATTGAACTTGGCCTATAGATTCCATAGATTTTCTCTTCCTACTGAGTCTATATATTTTCTCTTCCTGCAAAGTCTGTAGATTTAAGCCTGTAGAGTCCATAGATTTAATCTTACAGAGTCCATAGATTTAAGCCTACAGAGTTCGTAGATTTAAGCCTTACCTAATATTTTTAATTTTTATCGATTATCGATGCTTTACATCTTGAAAGAACCCATCGAGATCAATCTCTTTATGTACATGCCATAAGGGGTTCACCAAGAAAGGTGTGGGTAGACCTTTGGTGCTTCATAAGATTGTTATCCATTTTACCATATTATTACTAATCCAAATAGTTCTTAAAACCTTTCCCTAAGTTATTTCACCTCCTTTGAATAATCTTATAGTATTTTTCCCATTTCCATCCTTCATTTTCTTTCTTATCACCCTTTTTACCTCTTTAGCATACTAGGTCGACCTAGTATAGTTTTCAAACCTTTTCTCTCTTTTTGTTTGTTAAGCTCCTAGCTGACCTAGCATAAACCTAGTGAGTTAGCCCAAACATGTGCTAAGTCAACTGGGTCAACCTAACACAACTGATGTTCATGAATAATTTTAGGGTAAGTTATACCTATATATACAAGGTCATTTTGGTCATTATTAGATTATGCAATCAAGAATTATTATTTGCTCTTTCTTTTTCACAGTCTGCTCTTCCATTATTCTACTTGAAAGTACTTAGCTTCGGTTTCTTATTTTGGAGAATCTAGTCTTGTGGATAGGTCTTGGATGCTTTTTCCTAACAAAGTGATCCTTACGAACCAAAACAACCTGTTGTGAAGCCCCTTTAGCCAAGGGAGAGATTGATTCCTAATGGGTTCACATTTAGATAAGTATATTCTAACTTTATTCTCATCATTTCTAGTAGACAGAAATAACATAAGTGTTGGATTGAATAATATTAATCTTCATATTCTATGTGTTAGGGTGTTACTCATACTTACTTTATTTAAAGTTATCTATACATGTTTTGATTGCTTTGCTTTACTAACCCCCACTTTATGCCATAATCTTTGGTGTGCACTAGACTAGATTTACTTTTAATATTACTATATTAGTGAAATATTAAATCATATGAATCTTTTAAGGTGTTTATGTGATTGTGTTAGAGTATAGGATTTGGAACCCTATCTCACACAATGTGTTGTGACAAGTGATCCCCTAATCGGGTATAGCAGATCCTCACATTGGTCATGCTCTCACTTGAAAATTGTATCTCCCCAATTAGAAGTGTAGGTGTCTTATATTCCATCTAATATAGGATTTATTTATGGACATGGTGCATTTTTTATTACATACATTTTGGTGAACCCAATGTGAATCTTATCCCACCACTAGTTGGATTATCTTCATAGTTCTATTTTTTATCTCTCTTGTTAGTATTTTCTTTCACTTTGGCTTCACCTTCATTTCATTCCAGTGAACTTGATGTGAATTAAACCCTTGCAACATTTATTTCACTTACTTCATTTCTATTCATCATTATTTTTACCATATCTTTATTGTGCTGGATTGAACCTATTGACCTAGTTTATTTTTCTATGTGCATAAGTTTGCAAGAATAGGTAACTAGCTAAACTAGCTCAAACTAGTAAAGGTTTTATAACATGCAAAACATTTTTCAATAAATTATTTCAACCAGCTTGACCTAGTATGGTTTTCACCAATTTTTAGACTTCTTATTTAGTCAACTAGGTCAACTAAGTTGACCTAGTGCATTTTTATCACTTTTTAAATAGGTTTCTATATTGTTTAGTTGACCAAATTGACCCAATTTATAGGATTTTGATAGTTTTATCTAAGGTTTTGATCAATAATCTTTTCCTTTTAATCTCTACACCTTTCAGGTCAGTTTATGTTTTCTCTATATCTTTTTATTCTATACTTTCTTTTCACAATTTGCAGTCTTTAAAACTACCCCTACATAGTCAACTAAGTCAACCTAGTTGACCTAGTTCTATGTTATTTCATAACTTGATATCAAATTTATCATGTTTCTTATGTTATCACAAATAAAATACACTTTATGGTTTTTAAAATGGATGATCAGAACTAAAGATATAGGCAAAACAAGGAACTTGTCTGTTGTACTAGGTCTACATGATCGACCTAGTGCTTTTTCTAACCTCTGTACACTATACTAGGTTGACCTAATTAAACTTTTATAGTATTTAAGCATTGTCTTCTATTCTAGGTCAACCTAGTCAACCCTATACTATTTTTGTTTTTTTTTACTTTCTAATTTAGCTTTTTTCCTTCCATATATGTTTGACTTAATTCTCTATATGTCTAACTTAGTTCTTTATCTCTATCTATTATTCTTATTGTTTAGCATTATTTTTATTTTATCCTCAAGCATCATATCCCCCACTATAAACTTCTTGGATAGCCTAAATCCATTTAGACACTCTATGAGGTTATCCTTACTTCTTATCTTTTCCTATCTCTTCTTTCTCTTTTTAGTTGTTGGGGCATCTTGTGATGCCCATCCACACATTACTCTAGCCTTTGGGGCAGCTTATGATGCCTATCCACATATCATTTTAGACATTGGGGTAGCTTGTGATGACCATCCCTACATCCACTTATCCTTTGGGGTATCTTGCAATGCCCACCTTTATTTTCCATTACATGCTACCAAACTAATTCAACTCCAAGAAACTTTCCAAGACACATAGGCTTATCTCTCACATGTTCATCACTGATATAGTTGTTAATGTAGGATACATTTCCTTCTTCTCATGTTTTTTATTTATATCTATAAAACTATTTTTTTAGGTTACTTAAGAATGGGTTTCTCCCTCTATAGTAGTTTCCTTCCTTTCATAAACCTTTAGTCCTCCCTTTTGGTCTTTTGGTTTCTTGATGTAGCATAGTCTTCTTTATCTTCTTGCATTTTTTCTTGTTTTTCACACCCCTTAGGTTTTTATTTTGTGAGTTGATTTTTAAGACCATGAATAAGACTTAATATTCCTCAAAAAACCACCATTATTTACTTATTTTATTTCTCCTTTTTGCTACTTGTCAATGTTGTTTTGGCATCCTTTACATTTTTCTTTATGAGATGCTTTGTACAAAGGATCCCTCATTTTTTGATTTTCTATTGATTATTAGCATCCTCATGGGTATCTCTCTTATGATTTTATTTATAATACCATGGATAGGACTTGGGCCTCCTCATAAAATTACCATTCTTTTCATGTTCTTGATCCTTGTTCTTAAACTTTAGCTTTTTCTTCTTTTACTAGATGGATTTTACAAATAATCTATGTTAGCATGTTTTCCTCCATTTCCCCCTTTTTTATGATAAGAAATCACACTTTTAATGTCATTGCATTCCTTAATTTCTCCTTTTGTCACATATTTTATGATTTGAAGTAATTTAAATTATTTCATGTGTCATTCCTCTTGATTTCTCCTTTCTCTCATCTACACATTGGATAAAACAAGGTCAAAGTCAAGATAGAACTTATATTTTACCTAGATTTATGAGACTCTTATACCCCACACTATTTGAAGTTTATGTCACTTAGCATCATTATCCCAAGATTTCAAATGAAATTCATATTTAGCACCCATGTTTGGTTTTCTAAATCCATATGGAGGAAGAATATAAAAATACATAAAAAGAAATTTAAAAGCTAAATCATTTAAAATTAAAAGGCAATGATATATAAAAGGAAACATATAAATCTCAAAATTCAAATTCACACCAAAATACATGATTACAAGAACATATCCTATCTCTAAAAGAAGCTCAAACTCCATAGTTAGCTTCACATAGAGCCAAAGTCTTTTGAGGTATAGTAGGCCAGTAGATTGGAATAGGGGATTTCTAAAAACTCTATTATGCTACCTACTTTATCATGCAAGTACCCAATCTTTATAGTAGACTGATGGCTCTGTAAGGGGTCTTGAAGAATGGGGAAAACATCATGGGAAGGTAGGTCCATTTTAATTTTCATGCATATATCCTTCATGGGATGATATATATACTCCATTTGTTTACCCAAGACTTGTGTTGCTAAGAGAAGTTCTTCATAGTTCTCAAGGTTGAAAGTCCTCTTGTCTTGACAAACCTAATTTTAGTGTCTTGAATTTGATAAAGAGTTCTCTCTACCTTAGTTTTTCCTTCATTCTCCCCTCCACCCATTTTATTTTCCCCCCTTGATAGATATTTTGTGATTATAAATATGTTTTCCCTCTTTTTTATCTATTTTGTTTTAGTTTTATCTATCCTTAGAGCAAAACAACATGTTTGAGTATCTTTAGATCATTTTATTAATATTAATTTATATTTATTAAAATCAATTTACTTTTCATTTATCATTTATCATGATTTTGATATCTTGTTGCTATAGACACCTGAGTTCATACCCTTTTTCCATTCTGGTTTTTTTCTTCTCACTCGACAATGTTGCTTTCCCTTCTATGCATCCTTTTTCCATTGATGATTGAGATTTAGATTATTAATTATCACTCATCAATGTTGTTTAACCATTTTGTATTTTTAGTTAGTCTTTTTACCTTTTATTTATTTTCTTTTTCCATCTTGTTTGACATGTATCCTTGGTTTAATGTGGTGAGTTTGCCTTTATTACTTTAGGATAGTTTGTCTAAGTTTTTTAGTCTTTAGTAGCCTTAGCTTTTTGGTTACCTAATGTATTCTTGTTATTTGACTTGGTCATTTGGTCTAACATAGCAACTGTCACCCCAACTTCCCAAATATCCCAAGTACATCCCATGCTCATACCACTTGCTATCTTGGTTTTTATTGCATTTGTTTATTTTTGCTCTTTAGTTTTACATTCTTGGGTTTATTGAATTTAGTCTCTACACCCTACATAATCAAAACTAACAACATAATATATAACCATCCCACAATAAAAGGTAAGTCAAGGTATGTATTGTTTTTAATTTTTAGTTTAGTTTCCCTTATAATCATTTACTTTTAGTTGTTTTATGCTTTTAAAATACTATAAATTTATTTTATCATCAACATTGTGTGTGTACTTATGTTCTTTATCAAAGCACCATACCCTATTACACCTTAGTGACATGTGATTATCTTTGATTGGGGTATATGTATACACATTATGTTTTTAATTTTTATTGATTACTGATGTTTTACATCTTTTAGGAACCTATTAGGACTCAATGTCTCTGTGCATGCCCTAAGGTGTACATTGGGAAAGAGGTGGGTAGACCTTTGGTGCTTCATAAGATTTTTGTCCCTTTTTGCCATATTATTACCAATCCAACTAGTTCCTAAAACCTTTCCCTAAGCTGTTTTTCCTCCCTTGCATAGCCTTCTAGTCTTTTTCCTCTTTCTATCCTTAATTTCCTTGCTTACCACCCTTTTGACCTATTCAACATACTAGGTCGACCTAGTATTATTTGTGGACATTTTCTCTATTTTTCTTTATTAACTTTCCAACCAACCTAGCACAGACCTAACGAGTTAGCACAAAAATGTTCTAGGTCGATTAGGTCAACCTAGCATAGTTGATGTTCATGAAAATTTTTAGGATAAGTTTTTCCTATATATACAATTTAATTTTGATCATAATTATAATATGCAATCAAGAGTTATTATTCACTCGTGCTTCTTCATAATCTACTCTTTTACCATTCTACTTGATGATATTTAGCTTAGGTTTCTTATTTTGGAGAATCTAGTCTTGTGGATAGGTCTTAGATGATTTAACCTAAAAATGTGATCCTTACGAACCATAAAAAACTCTTAAAAAGCCCTTTTGGCTAAGCGAGAGATTGAGTCTCGACAGGTTCACATTCAGGTAAGTATATTTTAACTTTGTTCTCCTCTCTTTTAGTAGATAGAAGTAGCACAAGTGTTGGATTCAATAATATTCCTCTTCATATTGTAGGTATTAGGGTGTTACTCATACTTAATTTATTTAAATTTCCCTATACATGTTTTTATTACTTTTCTTTACTAACCCCCACTTTGTGCCATAATCTTTGGTGTGCACTAGATTAGATTTACTTTTCTTGTTATTAGAGTTGTGAAATATTAAATATAGGAATCTTTTAGGGTTGTTATTTGAATTTTTTATACTATAGGATTCGGAACCCTATCTCACATAGTGTGTTGTGACAAGTGATCCCCTAATCGGGTCTAGTGGATCCTCACATTAGTCATGTTCCTAGTTAATAATTATATGCCCCAAATTAGATGTGTAGGTGTGCTCTATCCTATCCAATCTAGGATTAATTTATGGACATGATTTATTTTTAATTTCATATAGTATGTATGTTTTAAATCCCACTTAGCTCATCGAGTATGGTGGGTCACATACTTATAGTAAGGATTGGAAAGGTTAACTAGGTCTTAGATTATCAAAAAATTAAATCACAGTGTTAATCTAAGGGGAGGGCATCCCTAATTAGGTTTTGGGTAGTCCTACCCCCCAATATCCTTTGTTAACTAGATTCCCAATTATAACTAAGGTTCAAATTTTTTTAAAGTGCATTTTTCAAAAAATACTAAATGCCTATAAAATTTGGGTTAGGTTTAGAAGTCCAATTTTTATCTGAAGTTATTTTTTTCATTGTAAATTTTGGCTCAAATGTCAATTTTTGAAACCATTTGCATCTCTATAAATGTGACACCATCTTAGAAGTAAATATTTCTTCATTTTATCCTAGTTTTGTGTGATATTTTAATGTTGGGGATTTTAATTTAGAAATATAAAGTTATTTTTATCTTTTTATAGGCTTGAAAAAGTGTAGGAGATAGAAAATGGTAGGAATGGAGTGCCTATTTTTTTAAGAAAAAATAAAATACAAAATAGAAATTATATATAATGCCAAAGTTTTACCATTCTAAGGGTTGGCTCTTTGTTTCTCCTTGAAGAAATATTGGACTAAACACTTTATTTATTTTTTATCCATCTCTTGGTTCGCTAATGTTATGATAGTGAAATTTTTCTAAATTAGTTGTAATGTAATTGTAAACCTATGTGACTCAATTATTTTATCAATTAATAGAAGTGGTGGAGTTATTTGCTTTCAACTTGCACATGATAATGGTTGTTTGGGTCATTTTCTTCACTCTTTCATTCCTTAGATTCTTTCACCAGCCCCATTGATGGTTGTGCACACACTGACCAGATGTGGGTTTTATATTTTAGATTTTTTCAATCATGACAAGTGGATTTTGATTCATAATAACAAGATTTTACTCTCTTTCTTCTCTTTTTTGTTACCAATTTTTATATTCAAATTATATTAGGGTTTGAATGCAATCTAATTTTTCATGATTATCTTGATTTCAATAATATTTTATCCATTCATGAATGCATTATTGAATGGTTATTAATGAAATGACCCTACTAAAATAAACCACACAGTGATTTGAAAATCTTGTAAATCTTGATTTTAACACATGGGTGAGGCCTAAAATGCAAGTTTGTTTCACTTCCTAAAACACATTGGAATCCCACATAAACAAAACACTAAACTAGAATTTCTCTCTAAATGACCCAAGGACTAGAACAAAAAAATAAAGTTTGAAATATTCCTACATGAGCAAAGGCCCCTTGATCAAAAAATATCACAAAAATAATTGAGAAAAAATAAGTATGTCATTAATGAGTAGATAATGACCTTGGGGAGATCCACCTCATAGGACTCCTTTCAAGAGAGGTTATATGTTTTTCACCACCTCAAAATCCTAATGTTGGTGATCCATGCTAAATGACACATCAATAGTAACTATAAGAGTGATTTCACAACCATGTCACATGCTCCCATAATCTAAAAATCATGAACCATGGTAAAAATTTTAAAACTTTACAGTGTCATAAATATAAAATTTTTCTCATGAGGACTTGAATTCTCAAGATAATCCCATCGTGATCCCCTAATTTTGATATGAGAGATATAGCCTAAAATTAACTTAACTCAAAAGAGGATTTATGTAATATGTGAAATATTTAATCATGTAATATTAAATTGTACCTTTGAATTAGATTACATCATATTATTTCAATATAACATTGAATTTGCATATTAAACATATGTTGTATTAATATATCATTAAAAAATATCATAAATATGTGCATGATTAAATTATGAGTAATGCATGATATGAATCATGGTACTATAGTAACTATCAAGTGCACACAAAAAATGACATATAATGTTGTACATTTTTCATTATATATCACACATAAGGCCCATAGGCCACATACAAGGGACATGAGAATGCTGCATAACACACAAGACTAAGGGTTATAAGTAAATAACATAATTATAACATGTAACGAATAATTTTGAATATAAATAGCCTAGATCCCCACAAATTAAGTAATAAATAATCATAAAACAAGTGAAAGTAGTCTACATCTACCATATGGATGCATGTCATCATTAGCAAAATAGCATATTCATGTAACACATGTATAGTGTGAGTCAGTATAAAAATATATATATATGATATATATCTCATCATGGTAGAAATGTTGTGGAGAACAAATATATTCCCCCAACTTAATAAAGTTGTTGGGTAATAAGGGAAGCTAGACATCAAAGCTAGGGAAAAGTATGTGATGTGTCATAGTCAAATACCTCAAAAAATATAATATGTATTGAAAAAATGAAACATTATATATATCTAACATAAAAAAAATAACATATGGAAATAATTAATCTAAAAAAATTGAAAATGCTTTTTTGGTCCTAATTTTAAATTTTTGAAAATATTTTGATTTTTTAGATTTTTGAATTATTTACATGTTTTTTAATTTTTTCCGTATCTAATTTTTTTGAAATATTTAAATTGTAAATTTATTTATTAAAGTTTAAAAAATAGAGGAAAAGGAAGGGATCTAAATAATCCTCAATAATTTGAAAAATCATTATATGATAATAAGGAAGGCAATCCATGTGCCCCTAATGTATGCAAATGATTCATATAAATTTATTTTGAATAACTAAGAC